>JAVJIF010013815.1:0-85508 GCA_038442645.1 Agave tequilana
GCCTCAATAGTCATACTGATCATCAAGTATCAATCCATGTCAAGGTATCTGATATGGTAAATATCACCAATATATTTGTATCTTAATAACTGAAATAACAAATGTTCTGATATATCTAATCAGATCTCCATACTCCAGTCTGATCAAAATCATCACACACTCTCACTTCTATCAAGGTCAAACATAAGATCCCAAATATCAGTAACATGTCAGATATATATCTAAGATCTATCATGTCAGGTCAACCAAATCAATGCCTATTCCTCAACCCCCAAGTCAACTTTAATCCAACCGAGTCTACCGACAGGTTCAAGTCTACAATTTCATTTTATTAATGAAGAATTCCTGTTTATACAATCATCGATATACAAATCAATCAAAATCATAACTAAAAAAGTGTAATCTCCACGATCAACATGGAATCTAGATCACCTCTATATCTGGTAGTCAATATCAATAAGGTCATCACTATATCAGTCAAACTCACCAATGCGATAATCCAACAATAATAGCTCTTAACAGTCTAGAAGTCAGTCTCATCATAAACACTAGCGTCAAGGGTATTATATTCATACATATCCATGTATCGATAAAATAATCTATCGATAAAGCAACATCATGTCTAACACGTCCTCAATATCCAAAAGAGTTCTAGTCGGAATAGTCACCAACAATTTGTCCAATAAATACCATATATAAATATGAATTTCTAATCCTCAATCATCAATCAATTAACCTCAAGATCAATATACTTATATTCTAAGATTTATCACAACTAGGTCAGTTAAAAGATCAAGTACCATCTACAGTATATCAATACTAGGTCTAAGCCAACAATGACGATCTACCAACACATGAAATGATACTGATACAATCTCATATCAACTACCCAAATAAGGTGAACAATCAATAATGTCTCATGAAATGATACCACAAGTCAAACTGGTAAAATATAATATAAAGTCACATGAAATAATACGAATAAAACACAATATCGGTAAAGAAGAAAATGACATAAGAACATACACTCACATGAAATGACGCGGTTTTAGAATTGAATTGCTGTCTGATCTTCACTGCACGAACTGGTACAGATCTCTGGATCATCCCATGGGGCGGTCTTCAAATCGCCTATGTATCGGGTCCACAATGAGCACGAATCAGAATCGGGTCCGAATCTCCTGCAACGGTTCAGATCTCACCAAACGAATCCGAAACACTGCAACATGCAACCAATGAGCTCACACAAACATACCCTCGTACACGTATACACCCCACAATAAACACGCATAAATATACGTGTACACTGGCATATATACGTATACAAGTATACACATATACCAACATACATGCATACACACGCGTATACACCTATGTATATACGTAAGTATATACATACATATATATACTTATATACTCACACACACATGAAATAATCCCATACAAGCATACATACCGATCATACATACTTACATATTCATGAATTAGTAAACACCACATGCAAAGTACCCACGCATCCACACAATCAAATTCACACTTCCCAATTATTAAACTTTACCCTTAAACATATAAATGTACTAACCTCAGGGTGATTTGCGGCGCACCGACAGAGGCTCTGGCGGAGACATCGGAGGCCGCAGAGGATGTCGTCAAATAGAGAATCTCACCGTGAAGGGCGTGGATCTGTTCGCGCTCACCGACGGTGATCAACAGCGTCCCACGGAGAGACGGAAGATGGCATCTCACACATGATTCACTCAACAAATACTCGCACTGCATATAGATACATGAACTCACACAATTAAACACACATTATTTCATTAACATTACATTCATTATTAAATATACAAGTACCTTTAATAAAACCCACTTATGAATGCAAAAATAATAAAGGGAGAGAGAGGGGAGATAACTCACGGCAGCATGGGGGAAGGGGTGCATGGCTGGACTGCTGAAGAAGGTGGGGCGGCGCTGTGCAGCTGGCTCCGGGTTACCATGCGTGGTCAGCAAGGAAAGGAGCTCGGGTGATGTGCTCGGCCACACAGGGAGAGGAGCATGGGCTGTTCTTGGAGGGAGGATGGATGTGGGGGTGGTGATGGTTTAGTGCATTAGAGGGAGAGAGAGAGCCATGGGTTCAGTAACATGCGGCATGGGCAGCAGCCATCGTTGTCTTGCTGAGGGTTGCAGGTGTGCAGGAAGAAAGAGGGAAACTCAGATGGTGTCGCGGCTCGCCGGACACTGGGCGGAGGTCGAGGAGGGATGCCGACCAAGGATCATGCTTGCGCGGAGGAGGGGAAGGAGATGGAAGCCCAAGGCTCAGCCAAGGGAGAGAGGGGCGCTCAAGGAGGAGGCGGCGGCTGTGGAAGATGGATGAGGAGGATAATTATTAGGTTTATGATAATTAGAGTCAGGGTAAATTAGGAGATGTAATAGGGTTAAATAATATAGGTATGGGTTAATGGGTTGATGGATTATGGCTATATAGGATAATGGGTATAGGTATGGATATAGGGTAATGGGTATGAATCAAGAAAATTGAAAAGAATAAAACATAATAATATAGAACCAAAGTAACTATATTTATACTAAAACTAATAATAAGTCATAAATCAAGTTAATAAATAACAACAAAATAATCAGTAAAGTGAAGTAAATATTAAAACAATAAAAAAATATAGTATTATAACTAGGGATATTATAACTTACTAAAATCCTACGGGACCTGATCCCAACTCCCCTTCAAAATTCTCTACCAATTCTTTTCCATTGAATGGTAGATTCACAAAAAGCTGTACTCACTTCCTTAACCGAATGAGTTATAGATTGAACCTGTCAGTTAACATTACACCCTGACAGTAAGACTTTGATGTATCCCCAATGGACAAAATTTCAACTTGTCATTCTCCTCAATAGAATGGTAGGTCCACCAAACTTGCTCAAATCGCAAGATAAATCTCGGTCAAGTTAGCATCACATCTGTAACCAAACTTGCTCAAATGGCAAGATAAATCCGGACAAGTTAACATCACACTTCTGACCAAACTTGCTCAAATCGCAAGATAAATCCCGATCAAGTTAACAACACACCTCTGACCAAATTTGCTCAAATCGCAAGATAAATCCCGGTCAAGTTAAATCACACCTCAACCAAACTTGCTCAAATCGCAAGATAAATCTCGGTCAAGTTAACATCATACCTCTGACCAAACTTACTTAAATCACAAGATAAATCCCGGTCAAGTTAACACATATCTCTGATCAAACTTGCTCAATGATTAGTCACGTATATTGCATATACATTGTCACCTTACCATACTTTTTAGGTAATAAATCCTATTAACAAATCTTCTTCTTCTTTGTTTAATGTAGGCCCAATTGCTAAAAGAAAGGAATGAGAAACAAGCCCAAAAGCCAACCAAATTCTGATTTAATTCAGAATAAATTCGAAATCAAGGAATCAGGGCAAATCTTGGCATATCAGAGAGGTTGAAAACCGGTTGAAAAGAATTCTCCCTGAATCAAGCGGTTGAAGCCAACAATCAAAGGCTGTTTCATCAAACCCTGAAGCTGAAACGAGAAAACTAGAAGAAGATAGGGGCAAATCACCAAACCAGAGAGACCCACCAACTGGGTGTGGGCCGCGTTTTCGCGGCTATGTGGTGTCAGTTGGGGGAGCATTTGCTCCCCCAATCTTCCCGAGATTCCCCTTTTGATTTTTCCCTATAAATACCAGTTTCAATAGAGCAAAAGGGAGCGAAGACTAGGATTAGAACTTTTATTTATTTTCTAAGTATTTAGGCTCTTTGTTAGATAGTACAAAAGTTGTATTTTTATTTTTCAATTTGTAGTCTAGTATCAATACTTGAGAGAGAGAGAGAGAGAGAGTAATTGAGTGCTTGTACTTGAAGATTGAAGTGACATCAATACAAGAATCGAGCCACATTTTCTTCCACTTGTATTACGGTATGTCATGCTATTTACTTGCTTTCTTCTTTGTTTTCCATGAGTAGCTAGATCGGTTTTCTGGGCTCACTATTGTACCTCTCTTCAATTCTTCTTCTCTTCTGATTTTAATGAAAAAGACCCAATGAATCATTTGCATACCTTACTTGAAGCCTTTCTTCTTGAAAGTATTCTTAAAGGCACATGAGGATGGGTTTGGATTTTTAAGCTCGTACTTCTTTTAAGAACGTTTCTTGAACTGTTTTTATTTCATACTTGCTTCTTCGCGCTTGATGATTTAACATCCTATTCAAAACGATTTCTTAAAGAAAAGAGTGAACTCTTCCAACCATCTTATGTTCTTTACTTTAAACTTTCTAAAGTCAATCTTAAGTTTTGCCTATGATCAAGTTGAGGCATTTAGGATTTCAATAGAAGAAACAGTTGAGTAGTGAGATAGTGAGCCCAGATCTTCTCCTCTTATATTTAAAACAAACCAAACAATTTTCAAAGTTTATTTTCACTTTCTTCAAAGTCTTCTCCAAAGTTGCAATTTCTCTTTTAATCATCTCCTTCTTTTCATTCTCTTTTTCATTAAAAAACAAGCACAATTCTTTGTCATTAAACGGAACACCGAAAAGCCTTCATCGCATTCCTCCTCGTGGACACGACCCGTTAGCCACAGCTGCACGATAAATCTCTTAACTCTTTGGTTGTTCTTTCATTTAGCAATCAATTTTTGGCGCTGTTGCCGGGAAGGGAACGGTGTATTTATTTTTTAACAAGTTTTATGTGTTGTTTCAGGGACTTGAAGATTCAGATCTAGCATTCAAGCTTTGCAAGAGAAGACTTGTAAATTCTGTGCCCCTACTCTCGAAAGTAGGAAACAGAATTTCAAGAAATTGCGTTGCAAAAACTGAAAATTCCATTGGACTACTAAAACTCTTTTTTGCAGGACATATTGCTCGCAAAAAATTAAGTTTTTGTATGTTATATTCTTGCTATATCTGCTATCCACCATTCCTGTTTTAATCCAACAGTAATTTGAGTGATTTTTAATTGCTTAAAAAACGTTTAGACTTGCATTCTTGACATTTGTTTAATTACGTTTACTTTACAATTACTGTTGAAGAGAGCTGGAGACAAGGTACGTATGCATAGCATATAGTTTAGGAAACATTCTTGGGTGATATTTGCTTTTGAATGCTACTTTTTTATATCTTGCACACTTTGCACAATTAACTCTAAGGGCAAAACCCAATTCAAGATAAGGTGGGGAAGTCATTACCCTTCCTTAACCCACAAACCATCTCCAAGCATGCACAACCTAAGCCTAAGTATAATCTGATAGATGTTGGCCTTAGGGACATCTTGAACTCACTAGGAGATTATCCTAAGGGGGAAGGTGTTGGAAATTGACTCCTGCCAAATCAGTGTTTAGGAAGGGGATTGAGGGCCGAAAGCTCGAAGGTTGGTGGTTACTTAATTAAGGAACGTCTTTGACGGATAACCTCCCACCAATCTTGCCCTGACCTGGCTGATTAGCTTGTGGTCAAAGTCTACGCTATACCTCCTGTGGACAATCAACCAGTTAGGAGTTGTCTAGGTCGAGGTTACCTTAGACTAGGCTTGGTTGATTACTCTTGTTGACTGTTGGTAAACTTGTTTGTGATTGTGATTGTGTTTGTGTATGCAAGTATGGTCGAGAGACCCTAATTCATCTAGGTTGATTAGAAACACATCACCATCCAAGTTTGAACCAAGACTAGATCCCGTAATGGCTCAATCAACATCATTGCAGGATATGTTCTACCCTATTAGAACCTCATTTCCATCTTGCATTCTACTTCCATTGGTTGGTGAATACAATTTTGAGCTCAAACCTCAATTCATCAACAGACTCCCCAAGTTTCATGGCTTAGCGTCCGAAGATGCTTACTTATTCATAAGGGAATTTGAGGAAGTATAATGATGAAAATCCCACACCTTGTAGACGATGCTATTAGGTTGAGATTTGTCTCATTTGCACTTAAGGACCTAGCAAAGAAGTGGCTTTATAGCTTAGCGGCCGGTTCTATCACATCTTGGGATGGTTTCATCAAGGTCTTCTTGAAGAAATTCTGTCCAATTCATAAGACTTCCCTCATTAGGAAGACAATCATGCAATTCAAGTAAGAACCGAGTGAACCGTTCTGGAGGTACTTTGAACGCTTTAAAGACCTCCTTGTCCAATGTCCACATCATGGAATAGAGAAACGACGATAATGCCAAATTCTTTATGACGGTTTAGACTATTCTACCAAAACCCTCTTAGAAAGTATGTGCCAAGGGGGATTCTTGCAGAAGAATGAAAATAAAGGATGGAATTTGTATGAAAACCTAGCTGAAAAGACCATCTAATGGGAACCTACTAGCGAGACCTCTAGGAATCCTAACTCCATCTCTTCAAAAGGAGGTCTCCATTCTATCGAATCATCCATCGCTAATGAGGTTAAGTTAGCTAACCTAGCAAGAAGATTGGAAGCTCTAGAAACGATGGAACCAAGTCCAGTCAATCAAGTTAGCCCAAACCAATTTCCAACTCCGAGCTGTACTTACTGCCAAGCCATGAATCATGTGTTCGAGGAGTGCCCTGTGTTTCATGCTCAGCAATAATACCATGAACCGATGAATGCGACCTTTTCAAGGCCAAACAATAATCCTTACGCATCAACGTACAATCTGAGCTGGAGAAATCACCCTAATTTCTTATGGAGCCAAAATAACAATGACCATTCACGATCAAATCATGCTAGCCACTTCCATCATGCCAATAATTCTTCCAATCATCAACCCAACTTTTCCAATTTCCATAATAATTCTCCCAACCATCCACCTAACTTTTCAAACTATCAACAGAACTTTCCCAACCAAGCTCCACAATCCTCCTTTCAGAATCCTCAACTAGAAAGGAGAATGACTGACTTTGAAAGAAACATTGAAAGATACATGAAAAATTAAGATTCTCTCATGCAAACTATGCAGAGGTTAGAGGTTCAAATGAGCCAACTAGCCACTCCACAGAATGAGAGACAGAAGGGTACCCTATCTATTCAGCCAATAACCAATCCGAGGAATTCTCAACAAGCTCATTTGGCTGAGGATAATTCATTAAATTAATATAATGCAGTTCATACATTAAGGTCAGGAAAGAGAGTTGATAATCAAGTGTCAACGCCAACCAATCCCATTTAGCACAACCACAATCAAGTATCCACCTCATCTAATCCAAATCCTTCCAATTCTGACGAATCTGAAAAAGATAAGTCAACCAGTCAGGTGCACCAGCCTATAGTATCATTTCCTAATAGGCTGAAAAACAACAAGCAAAATCCACACATGGACAAGATAATTGAGATATTTAATCAAGTGAAGATAAATGTGCCACTTCTTGATGCCATCAAATAAGTCCCTTCCTATGCTAAGTTTCTTAAGGACATGTGCACCAAGAAGAGAAAGACTAATGTACCAAAAAAGGTCTTCTTAGCCACTAACATTAGTGAGCTACTATCGGGTCCGATCTCTGTCAAGTACAAGGATCCAGGTAGTCCCACCATTGCCTGCACAATAGGACAAGCCGAGATTAGTCGTACACTTCTTGACTTGGGGGCAAGTATCAACTTGCTTCCATTCTCAGTTTATCAACAACTCGGGTTGGGCGATTTTAGTCCAACTCGAGTCACCATCCAACTGGCTGACCGTTCAGTAAAAGTTCCAAAAGGGGAGATTAATGATGTCCTGATCCGGGTAGGGGAGTTCATTTACCCTGTCAATTTCATAGTTCTGGAGACACAACCTGTGTCCAACTCCAATCATAGGGCTCAAACTCCTGTTATCCTAGGGCGACCATTCCTTGCTACTGCCAATGCCATCATCAATTGCAGGAATGGGTCTATGAGGTTAACCTTTGGGGACATGACTAGAGAAGTCAATGTCTTCAATTTAAGAAAACAACCCCGCGATATTAAGGACCAAACATTTGAAGTCAACTTAATTGAGAACTTAACAAGTGAACATCGGGAAGAATTGAAATTAGAAACTGAGTGTGACTTCAGGTTAGAGTGTGACGACTTTAATCTTGATCAGGTTGTAGATTCTGATGTGAATTGGGCCTCGAACCCTATTTCACCAATAATGGAGCCAACAAATTTGACTAGTCCTTCCAGTGAGCCTTCCTCTTCCTTAGAATTAAAAGCCTTACCTGCGCATCTCAAGTACGTCTATCTAGGCGAACAAGAGACCTTTCCTGTCATCATTGCCTCCCATTTAAATGACGGGAAAGAAGAAGATCTTAAAGCTATTCTAAGAAAACATAGGAAAGCCATTGGTTGGACTATGACCGATATAAAGGGATTAAGTCCGACCATCGTTCAACATCGCATTCATCTCAATGAAGACGCCACACCTAAAAGAGACCCGCAGCGTAGGTTAAACCCTATAATGCAAGAAGCTGTTCATGCTGAAATTGTCAAACTCTTAGACAATGGGATAATTTATCCCATTTCTGATAGCCAATGGGTCAGTCTTGTCCACGCGGTTCCAAAGAAATCCGGTTTCACCGTAATGGACAACGAGAACAAAGAGTTGGTTCAAACTCGACTTCCCACGAAGATCCGAGTTTGCATCGACTATAGGAAGCTTAATGCTACAACTCATAAGGACCATTTTTCACTTCCCTTCAATGATCAAATGCTCGAACGATTGGCGGGTCATGAGTATTATTGTTTCTTGGATGGTTACTCGGGGTATAATCAGATCCCTATTGCTCCTGAGGACCAAGAAAAGACTACATTCACATGTCCATTTGGGACATTTGCTTATCGTCGAATGCCTTTCGGCTTTTGTAATGCCCCAGCAACATTTTAACGTTGCATGTTGAGTCTTTTCTCTGATATGGTAGAACGATTCTTAGAGATCTTTATGGATGATTTCTCCATCTATGGAGATTCATTCACTCAATGTCTCCACCATTTAGAACTTGTCCTCTAACGTTGTGCTGAGAAAAATTTGACATTGAATTGGGAGAAATGCCACTTCATGGTAAAACGTGGAATTGTCTTGGGTCATGAAATCTCCAAGAAAGGAATTGAAGTGGATAGAGGCAAAATTGAGGTTATTACTAAGCTTCCCATGCCCACATGCGTTAAGGACATCAGATCCTTCTTAGGACATGTTAGTTTTTACCAAAGATTTATCAAGGATTTTAGCAAAATTGCTAGGCCCTTGACTAATCTGTTAGCTAAGGATGTGTCCTTCACTTTCGATGCTGAATGCATAAATTCTTGGGAGAAGCTTAAAAGAGAGCTTATTTCTGCACCAATCATATCTGCACCGGATTGGTCTAAACCGTTCGAAATCATGTGCGATGCTTCCGATTTTGCCATAGGCGTTGTCCTAGGACAACGCACTGATAACAAGCAGCATGTAATTTACTACTCTAGTAGGACTCTCAACGATGCTCAATTGAACTACACTACGACTGAGAAGGAATTCTTAGCAGTAGTGTTTGCCTTAGAGAAATTTCGTCCCTACCTACTAGGGTCCAAAACCACCATTTTCACCGATCATTCTGCGCTTAGGTACCTCATGATGAAGAAGGATGCCAAGGCCCGACTCATTCGTTGGATCCTCCTTCTCCAGAATTCGATCTTGAGATTCGAGATAAAAAAGGCGTAGAAAATGTCATTGCTAACCATCTCTCACGGATCCCTAATTCTCCATGCAACGAATTACCCATAAATGAGGATTTTCCTGATGAAAATCTCTTAGCTATCTCTAGGAAAGCTTGGTTTACTGATATAGTGAATTACTTAGTCACAAAGCAAACTCCGTCTCATTGGTCCAAAAACGATATATACTGGTTCTTATCCCAAGTCCGGTATTTCTTTTGAGAGGAACCGTATCTTTTCAAGTACTGTTCTGACCAAATTATTAGGAGATGCATTCCCGATGAGGAGGTTAAGAGTGTTCTATCTTTTTGTCACGAACTTGCATGCGGTGGACACTTTGGTCCCCGCAAGACTGCTGAAAAAGTGCTACAAAGTGGGTTTTATTAGCCCACTTTGTTCAAGGATGCTTATGAATTTTGCAAGACGTGCCCTAAATGCCAAATTGTAGGAAGGATCTCAAAACGAAGTATGATGCCCCTCAACCCAATCCTAGAAATAGAACTCTTGATGTTTGGGGCATCGACTTTATGGGTCCATTTCCTAATTCATTTGGAAACCAATACATATTGGTGCTGTGGATTATGTGTCCAAGTAGGTAGAAGCCATTCCTTGTAAAACTAATGATAACAAAGTTGTCATAAAGTTTTTGAAAGAGAATATTTTTTCACGCTTCGGAACCCCTCGTGCTATCATCAGTGATAATGGCACTCACTTTTGCAATAGATCTTTTGAAGCTCTTATGCGAAAGTATGCCATAACTCACAAGTTGTCCACACCTTATCATCCTCAAACCAGTGGGCAAGTTGAGGTTTCCAATAGACAAGTCAAGCTTATCTTGGAGAAAACTGTGAACCAAAACCGGAAAGATTGGTCCATCAAACTTATAGATGCCCTATGGGCCTACAGGACCGCTTTCAAGACGATTCTAGAAATGTCTCCTTATAGGTTAGTCTATGACAAACCTTATCACTTGCCCATTGAGTTAGAGCACCGAGCCTTATGGGCAATCAAGTAGTTGAATTTCGACTTGACTAAGGCCGGTGACCTTCGGAAATTACAAATTTCCGAATTAGAGGAATTGAGAAATGAGGCTTATGAAATGCTAGGATCACTAAAGATAGAGTCAAGATTTTTCATGATAAACACATCATAAGAAAAACCTTTGTCCCTGAACAAAAAGTCTTACTCTATTATTCTAGGCTTCATCTTTTTCCAGGAAAATTGAAATCAAGATGGACTGGGCCATTCGTTGTAAAAATCGTGTTTCCACACGGTACAGTTGAGATCAGTGACATCAAGAATGGAAATGACTTTAAGGTAAATGGTCAACGCCTTAAACCTTTCTTGGAATCGGTGCCGGTAAATGAAACGGCTATGGGTCTTTTTGACCCAGTGTATCGGTAACTTTCCTCTTTTCCATTTTATTTCATGCATTTATACATTTCTTTCATACATTGGGGACAATGCATGAGATAAGTGTGGGGGAGGGTTCTAACATGACAAATATATATATATATATATAAATTAAATAAAAAATAGAAAAAATATATATATATAAATTAAATAAAAAAAGAGAAAAAATATATATATAAAAAAACTTTTTGAAAGGTTAGACCAATATTTTGTTATATTTTTTGTAAGAAATTAAGTTAATTTTAAGGAATAGGAAAATTATAATTAGGATTTCTTACACTTGGTCAAAATAAGATAATTTGTTTGATTTTTAGGGTTAGGAAGAAAATTTGTGAAAGTAATTTAGTCTTGATATTTACCTTGATGAAATATGCACACTAAATACACTTATACACTTAGGGTTTAAAAACAGAGACTCTTATGCCTTATAAAAAAATATTATGAAAAATATATATAAACAAATCTAATTATTGATTAGTAGGTGCTTTGGCCTAAGAAAGCCTTAGTATTTATGCAAAATATAATTAGATAAGTTTGAAAAAAATATATATATATATAAATCCTCTGAGTAAGCTGGGTATTTATACCTCATGAAGCATAAGTATTCATGCCTAAAAGGGGTACATCTTATAAATAAAAACCTTGATTTCGTGGCCTTATCTGCTCGAGTGTTTAAGTCCTTAGGGGTGTTTTCTCACCTGGTACCCTAAAACTGTCCGGTTTGGGTGTCACCGACTGAAGGCTCGTTACATGGGCAGATTAGAAAGCCTAATGAAATTAAGGAATAAATTTCACCAAAAATAAATATAAATAAGGCATAGGAGTTAATGTTAAAGAACTCTTAGTCAACTTCACAGTCATGATGGTGCATACGACTCAGGGTAAATTAATAGACTAGATGAGAAGTACAATTTGACTCCTTACTTTAATTGATGACATGTTTTTGAATAAAGACTGAGTTTCAGAATGAAAAATTTGATATTCCTATGACTTATAGATTACTTAAAGCCTTACAAATATACTTCAAATATTTTCTCCTTTAAAAATGCTTTTCGAAAATACTAACTTTTTTCTCTTTCATTATGGATTTTGTGGGTGCAATCCACTGAAAACCCTCACGAGACAAAACTCGTCCTCTAGGGGTAACCTAGAGGTTTAACGGCTTGTTGCACATACTCAGTGCAATCGAGTAACCTGCGAAAGTGGTCTAATAATTGATTAGAATTAGTCTGATGTTTTGCTCGAGGGCGAGCAAAAGATAAGTGTGGGGGTGTGATTAGTCACATATATTTCATATACATTGTCACCTTACCATACTTTTTAGCTAATAAATCCTATTAACAAGTCTTCTTCTTCTTTGTTTAATGTAGGCCCAATTGCTAAAAGAAAGGAATGAGAAACAAGCCCAAAAGCCCATCAAATTCTGATTTAATTCAGAATTAATTCGAAATCAAGGAATCAGGGCAAATCTTGGCATATCAGAGAGGTTGAAAACCGGTTGAAAAAGAATCCTCCCTGAATCAAGCAGTTGAAGCCAACAATCAAGGCTGTTTCGTCAAACCTCAAGCTGAAACGAGAAAACCAGAAGAAGGTAGGGGCAAATCATCAAACCAGAGAGACCCACCAATTAGGTGTGTCCACATGGCCACACCAGGGCCGCGGAAACGCGACCCTAGCCGCATTTTCACGACTATGTGGTGTCAGTTAGGGGGAGCATTTGCTCCCCCAATCTTTCCGGGATTCCCCCCTTTCGGGTTTTCCCTATAAATACCAGTTTCAACAGAGCAAAAGAGAAGGAAGACTAGGATTAGAACTTTTGGTTATTTTCTAAGAATTTTGGCTCTTTGTTAGATAGTACAAAAGTTGTATTTTTATTTTTCAATTTGTAATCCAGTACCAATACTTGTGAGAAAGAGGAATTGAGTGGTTGTACTTGAAGATTGAAGTGACATCGATACAAGAATCGAGCCACATTTTCTTCCACTTGTATTACGGTATGTCATGCATTATTTACTTGCTTTCTTCTTTGTTTTCCATGAGTAGCTAGATCGGTTTTCTGGGCTCACTATTGTACCTCTCTTCAATTCTTCTTCTCTTCTGATTTTATTGAAAAAGACCCAATGAATCATTTACATACCTTACTTAAAGCCTTCTTCTTGAAAGTATTCTTGAAGGCACATGAGGATGGGTTTGAATTTTTAAACTCGTACTTCTTTTAAGAATGTTACCTGAACTGTTTTTATTTCATACTTGCTTCTTCGCGCCTGATGATTTAACATCCTATTCAAAACGATTTCTTAAAGAAAAGAGTGAACTCTTCCAACCATCTTATGTGCTTTACTTCAAACTTTCTAAAGTCAATCTTAAGTTTTGCCTATGATCAAGTTGAGGCATTTAAGATTTCAATAGAAAAATGAACAGTTGAGTAGTGAGATAGTGAGCCCAGATCTTCTCCTCTTATATTTAAAACAAATCAAACAATTTTCAAAGTTTATTTTCACCTTCTCCAAAGTCTTCTCCAAAGTTGCAATTTCTCTTTTAATCATCTCCTTCTTTCCATTCTCTTTTTCATTAAAAAACAAGCACAATTCTTTGTCATTAAAGGGAACACCGAAAAGCTTTCATCGCATTCCTCCTCGTGGACACGACCCGTTAGCTACAGCTACACGGTAAATCTCTTAACTCTTTGGTTGTTCTTTCATTTAGCAATCACTCAAATCGCAAGACTAGTCCTGGTCAAGTTAACACCACACCTCTGACCAAACTTGTTTTGCTTAAATTGTAAATTCATCTCATTGTTAAGTTAACATTACACCTATGACATTGATCTTCTCAATTTTCTTAGTGAAAATGAGACCTTTCAATGCTAAGTTAATATCACACCTCTAACATTCCTTTCATTATCAAATTAACATCACACCTATGACAATGATCTTCTCTCAATTTTCTTAATGAAACCAAGACTTTCAATGCTAAGTTAAACATTACACCTCTAGCATTCAGTTCACTGTCAAGTTAATATTCCACCTAAGACAACAATATTCTCAGTTTTCTCAATGTAAATGAGGCCTTCTTGGTGCAAAGTTAATATCACACTTCTAGCACACATCATTGTCAAGTTAACATCACACTTCTGACAATTCAATTTGCTCAAATCACAAAACCAACCCGTTACGTTAATATTATACCTTTGATGGTAAAAATCTCTATGAATCCTTAACAAATCCAATTACACTTGTCATTCTCCCCAATAGAATGACAGGTCTATTTAAATTGCATAGATCATAAAATCAATCGCTGTTATGTTAACATCACACCTCTAGCAGTAAACTTCCAGGCTCAGCAGAATTCTAGTCATGTTAACACTAAACCTCTGACGATAGACTTGTTGGCCCAAAGGCCTATCACCCTAGTTTTGATGATGATCAACTCATGAAGTTGTGTTTACTAATGATCTTGTGTTTAATTAGTGATATATTCATTATCAAGATCTTAGTAGGTGCATAGCTCAACAAAGGATATAATGTCAAGATTTGGAGTTAGCACGGTGTGATCCAAGGAGCTTTTGGATTAAGCTTGGACCAAGTGAAGAAGATGAGAAGCCTTCAAGTGAAGACTTCAAAAGATGAAGACTTGTGTCTAGGTATAAGATTTTGTTTTTGTTTTACATAAAATGTAAAGGATAGAATAGTGGTGGATTGCTCAAGTATTATATACACACACTCTTGATAGAATTGTTTTCATAAAAAAAATTTTAGTTTAGAAAGATTTTTCTTTATGACAAAATACTAGTTGGGTTTTGGTGTTTCTCATGTACTTATCTTTTAACCAAAACTAAGTTTAGAGATTTATGACAAAAACATAGATATTTCATCTTATTTGTGTAGTGGATCATATCCATACACACTATGCTTTAAAAGTATATCTTGTTTTTGTATTTGATAAAGATTTGGAAAAACATGTTTTGGAAAAAATATTGTTTTGGAAAATATAGTTTTCATCATGAGACAAATATTTCCAAGTTACAAAAATTAGTCCAATCTTTTATAACATGCCTTGATTTTGTGCAAGCATGTTTGTATATCAAAGTATATTGGTTAAACTATTTTTGTAGATTTTTATGTATTTTATGGGATTTTATTTGAGCTAAAAAGACTAACTTTTTAATCCCAGAAAACTGTTTTCAGGCTTCAGCTAGTCGACTTGCCTACCTTATAAGTCGACTAATCCTGAAGTCGGCCGACCGGACCGGTCGACCGACGTGCACAAACGTGCACGCCTTTGTGTATTGGAGGACGGCCGACCGTGCCGGTCGACCGCTCCAGAGAGCAGTGCTCTCTGGAAAGTTCGGCCGACTGCACCGGTCGACCGACAGAGAGTTAGACTCTCAGCTCCAGTGGGTCGGTCGACCCGGGCGGTCGACCGTGGCTCCAACGGTCAGAAATCTGACCGTTGGCGGTCGACCGCACCGGTCGACCGGCAGTTCTAACAAAGCCCCAACGGCTAGTTTTCTGGCAGCCTATAAATTGGGGGTTTTGTCATTGTTTTGTCACATGATTTTGGAGTCTCTTAGAGCCAGTTTTTTCCAGTCTTTTAAAAGGGTTTTCTCCACAAAATAGAGAGCAAATATTTCCTATCTAAAGGAAAGTTTTATCAAGAGTGTTTAAAAGAGAATTTCTTGAGTTTTTCACCAAAGATTCTTTCCTTGTTTTTCTCACACCACACTTGAGCTATCCATTGATTATTCATCCTATAGGTGTGTTGTAGTGAGAGCCTTTAGGTGATCAAAGTGTTGTGATCACCAAAGATCTTTTCTTTGTTCTTTGAGGAGACGGGCAAGTGTGCTCGTGATTGTTTGGGTCCTACTGAGGACTTGGTGTTTTCAGGTTCGGGTGCGAACTCGTGTTTGAGGTGCGGCCTCAGCGAGCCGGTGGGCTTGCGGTGTGTATGGGACTAGAGAGTCCGAGGGCTTGTAGGTGTTGCGGCACCGAGGAGAGATCCAGTGGGATCTTGCATAGTGGAAATCCTTCATGTGTCGAAGGCGGGGATGTAGAGCAAGTGTGCTCGAACCTCGAAACTCGAAACATACCCTTGTGTTTGCGATTGCTCACTCTCTCTCTCTCTCTTTGTCTCTTTTATATCTTGCATGCTTTATTGTCTATCTTTATATGCTTGATATATTCCCTGTGCTCATATTGTATACTTGCTTGGGTTTGTTTGCTAACACTTGTATTCAACCAAGAGAGCCAACGCGGCACCTCAACCCATTCAAGGGGAATCTAGAGGAGTTTGTCCAGAGCCCTTCACGGGAAATTCGGCAACACTCTTTGGTTATACGTGGTGTTTAGTGTAAGAAGTTTAATTAGGTCATAATTGTTTTAGCTTTTGCATCATTGGGCATTAAATGACCATTAGATTAGCCATCACCTATTCACCCCCCTCTAGGTGAACTTACAATTGGTATCAGAGCTAGTGCTCTTGATATTGGGTCTAACAACCTAAGAGTTAAAGATCCTCATTTTAGGCTAATCACAATATTTGTACACACACCATGGACTTCATGTCACCACCCACCTTTGACATTCTTAACATCCAAATTTGAAAGGTTAAGATGTCATTGTACCTCAAGGCCCTAGGCATTCATGTTTATCTTGCCACTACTAATAATGCATATTGTTTAGATGGTAAGAACATTGAGGCTAATGCAAAAGCCCTACATGCTTTAAGATCTACCCTAAATGATGATTATTTATCTAGGGTTGCTAATCTTGATTTGGCTTTTGTAGTGTGGAACACCCTCCTCTCCTTTGGCGAAAATGATCAATACTATGCGGGGAGTGACTCGGATGTTGGAAGCGACACCTCCAACAAGTGCTATATGGTCCAAGGGGATAACCCCCTTGAGGTAACTACCGAATCCGAGGATGAGGATGTTAACATGTCATATGAAGAGCTTTCTACATTTTGTAAATTATTGCTTTAAAAATATGACATGCTTAAGAAAAATAATAAAAATTTGAAAAAGGAACTTGATTGCATGCATAAAGAACATGATTCATTTAGGAATAACATTGCATGCTTAGAAAAGGAAAATAAAGATTTGAAAAATGAGAATGTTTCCCTTATGTCTAAATTAAATGATTTGTGTGAAGGGAACACTATTTTGAAAGATAAAATTGTTTTGGTGGAAAAACAAAAAGAAGTTGTTTTTCATGAAAACTCTTGTTTAAAAGGAAAATTTTTTGAAAAAGAAAAAGAACAAGAAAAAGTTTCTAAAAGAAAAAGAAAAATGATTCTTTATCTCATCATGCTTTACATGCCACCACTAATGAGATAAAAGTTTTGAAAAATAAAATAGATGGTTTGAGTTCAACTTTGAACTCTTGTGCTTTTAATCATTCTAGGTTGGAGTCAATGTTTTCAAAGAAACAAACTCCACACATTCATGCACATCATAACCATGCATTTGCTTATGTTGCACAACACGATCACAAACATTCACATAAGCATCCTAAGGTGTACGTATGTACACATTGTGGCCGCAAAGGCCATTTAGCAAAATTTTATTATGATAAGATTAATGCTTTCAATTTTGCTAATAAAAGATTTTGGGTTCCTTATAGTACTAACCCCAAAGGACCCAAGAAAATATGGGTACCAAAACCCTCACCTTTTACTTTTGATGTAGGTGAGGGCTCTCACAAGACGTGAGAGGATTGGTGCCTTGATGGTGAGTGCACTTGAACTAAAGGGACACATTTTTGGAGCACCGCTATCAAGGATGTTTTGGTGGAAAGGCCACCATGTGTTAGAGCTTTGGAGTTGGTAACAAATTCTAAACTCCCTTTTATTCATGTTCATGCTTGTTCATTCATATTATTTTGAGCATGTTCATGTTTTGTGTTTTCATGTGCTTCATGTGGTAATAACATGCTTAGATGTAGTTTTTATCAAAACTTGTATTATACATGTTCAAATAGTGAGTTACACGTGACTTACATATGTTTGCACTTCATGCTCATTTGTACCCACTATATGCACATGTATAGACTAGTTTTGATGATTCTCTTTTATATATGTTTTGCCTATTTTTATGCTTTACTTCATGTATATGTATTTTTAATTCAAATCTAATAAATATACATATATACCCGTGAGTCTCTTGCCTTCATGCAAATACAGTTGATAGACTCTTTTATGTTTGGGATATGTATGTGTATTGTTAGAATTGGATAAATCATACATATACCATGAAGATTAGTGTTTTAATGAAAAATAATTTTTCATGTTTTGTTAAAAATGAGATTCATGTTTGATTGAGCTTCAATGTCTATTTTCATGAAAATGCTATTTACATAACCTTTGAACACTCATCTTTTACTTTTCAAGATAATTTTAAGCTTTATGGACTATGAGTGATTAAACTTTGATGTATTTAGTATGATTCATGAAATACATATGTTTTGATTTCATGTTTTTTGAAGGATCTTTAACTAGTTTTTCAAAAATTATTTTAACTAGTTATTGTTCCTCATTTGGTAGTGATTTTCAGTGCTAAAATATTTTCAAATCTATTTTTGAAAACCCTACCTTCTATGGGAGGATGGATGGGAATTATGCCTTGTATGCTTCATTGAAAATCTTCTATCTTGAGCATATGAAGGGTGGTAGGTTATGAGATATACACTTGATCTTATTGTTATGTCAATTGGTATCATTGGACTCTTTCAATTGGTATCTAAATTGATAATTTTTGTATATACTCATACTTTGTTTTCTTATATATGTATGTATCAATGTCAATTGGTATACTCATTTCATACATATATATGAGTTTCATGTGCTTAACTTTCAATTGGTTCACACTTTTAAAAGCACAATGTTTATGATGAAAAATAAATTTTTTTTTACTATTGGTATCAAAATGCTTCAACTTCACATTTGTTAAATTTCAATTGGTATCAATATGTTTTACAATAATGACTATTTTCAATTTGGTATCTTAAAAATTTGTTTGTTTTGCAAAAGCTCTGATACCTTTAAAATTTTGTTTAAGAAAAATTTAAAAAAAAAATTTGTTAATTTGTATTACCCCTCTTGATCTCTTTGTTTATGACAAAAGGGGGAGAAAAATTTGTTTGATTTGATTTTACTTTGACCCCTTTGTTGATGATTGACAAAAAGGGGGAGAAGAATTTAAGATTTATATGCATGTTTTAAAGAATTTGTGTTCATGCATATATGTTTTGTTTTGCAAATAGGAGAAAAAGATTTTGTGATTTTGTTTTATGCTTGGTTAGCATGTTTACTCCTACATTTGCATACATGTTTATGAGCTTCATTGCATATATTTATTATTTTGTGTTAAGCATGAGTTAAGGGGGAGCTTCTTTGAAGCTTTACTTTAATCCATGCATATATAACTCCATGAGTTTTGTCATCATCAAAAAGGGGGAGATTGTTGGCCCAAAGGCCTATCACCCTAGTTTTGATGATGATCAACTCATAAAGTTGTGTTTACTAATGATCTTGTGTTTAATTAGTGACAGATTCATTATCAAGATCTTAGTAGGTGCATAGCTCAACAAAGGATATAATGTCAAGATTTGGAGCTAGCACGGTGTGATCCAAGGAGCTTTTGGATCAAGCTTGGACCAAGTCAAGAAGATGAGAAGCCTTCAAGTGAAGACTTCAAGAAGATGAAGACTTGTGTCTAGGTATAAGATTTTGTTTTTGTTTTAGATAAAATGTAAAGGATAGAATAGTGGTGGATTGCTCAAGTATTATATACACACACACTCTTGATAGAATTATTTTCATAAAAGATTTTTTAGTTTAGAAAAGATTTTTCTTTATGATAAAATACTAGTTGGGTTTTTGGTGTTTCTCATGTACTTATCTTTTAACCAAAATCAAATTTAGAGATTTATGACAAAAATATAGATATTTCATCTTATTTGTGTAGTGGATCATATCCATACACACTATGCTTTAAAAGTATATCTTGTTTTTGTATTTGATGAAGATTTGGAAAAACATGTTTTGGAAAAATATTGTTTTGGAAAATACAGTTTTCATCATGAGACAAATATTTCCAAGTTACAAAAATTAGTCCAATCTTTTATAACATGCCTTGATTTTGTGCAAGCATGTTTGTATATCAAAGTATATTGGTTAAACTATTTTTGTAGATTTTTATGTATTTTATGGGATTTTATTTGAGCTAAAAAGATTAACTTTTTAATCACAGAAAACTGTTTTCAGGCTTCAGCTAGTCGACTTGCCTACCTTATAAGTCGACTAACCCTGAAGTCGGCCGACCGGACCGGTCGACCGACGTGCACAAACGTGCACGCCTTTGTGTACTGGAGGACGGCCGACCGTGCCGGTCGACCGCTCCAGAGAGCAGTGCTCTCTGGAAAGTTCGGCCGACCGCACCGGTCGACCGACAGAGAGTTAGACTCTCAGCTCCAGTGGGTCGGTCGACCCGGGCGGTCGACCGTGGCTCCAACGGTCAGAAATCCGACCGTTGGCGGTCGACCGCACCGGTCGACCGGCAGTTCTGACAAAGCCCCAACGGCTAGTTTTCTGGAAGCCTATAAATGGGGGTTTTGTCATTGTTTTGTCACATGATTTTGGAGTCTCTTAGACCCAGTTTTTCCCAGTCTTTTAAAAGGGTTTTCTCCACAAAATAGAGAGCAAATATTTCCTATCTAAAGGAAAATTTTATCAAGAGTATTTAAAAGAGAATTTTTTGAGTTTTTCACCAAAGATTCTTTCCTTGTTTTTCTCACACCACACTTGAGCTATCCATTTATTATTCATCCTATAGGTGTGTTGTAGTGAGAGCCTTCAGGTGATCAAAGTGTTGTGATCACCAAAGATCTTTTCTTTGTTCTTTGAGGAGACGGGCAAGTGTGCTCGTGATTGTTTGGGTCCTAGTGAGGACTTGGTGTTTTCGGGTTCGGGTGCGAACTCGTGTTTGAGGTGCGGCCTCGGCGAGCCGGTGGGCTTGCGGTGTGTACGGTACTAGAGAGTCCGAGGGCTTGTAGGTGTTGCGGCACCGAGGAGAGATCCAGTGGGATCTTGCATAGTGGAAATCCTTCGTGTGTCGAAGGCGGGGATGTAGAGCAAGTGTGCTCAAACCTCGTAACATACCCTTGTGTTTGCGATTGCTCACTCTCTCTCTCTCTCTCTTTGTCTCTTTTATATCTTGCATGCTTTATTGTCTATCTTTATATGCTTGATATATTCCCTGTGCTCATATTGTATACTTGCTTGGGTTTGTTTGCTAACACTTGTATTCAACCAAGAGAGCCAACGCGGCACCTCAACCCATTCAAGGGGAATCTAGAGGAGTTTGTCCAGAGCCCTTCACGGGGAATTCGGCAACACTCTTTGGCTATACGTGGTGTTTAGTGTAAGAAGTTTAATTAGGTCATAATTGTTTTAGCTTTTGCATCATTGGGCATTAAATGACCATTAGATTAGCCATCACCTATTCACCCCCCTCTAGGTGAACTTACAAGACTGTATAATCCCAAGTAGATCAAACTCCACTTATTATTCTCATCAACAGAATAGCAACTCCACAAAACTTGTTCAAATCATAAGTTCAGATCTCATTATTAAGTTAACATGACAACTTTGACAATAATACTCACTCTAGTTTTCTAGTGAAAAAGGAAATATACATGATTCAAGAAGCTTTGAGCGTGACCTTCGCATCTCAAGCATAAAGCTTTGTCTCAAACACCAAGCTAGAGTCGCATCTCAACATCAAATGAAGATCGCGTCTTTTGAAGTCCACGACATCCGCGTCCAATGACAGGCATGTCCAATGCGACATTCACGAGAGCCTTGTCCTCTCTCCCAATACAAAGAGTATGACTCTGCTACTACAGTTAGTTCAACAGTACACTAGTAAAGGTAATTGACAACTCTTCCGGTTCAACAGTATACCAACAACCAAATTAGAGCTCAAATAAGTTCTAAACTGTATATCTTGATTCTTACAATGATCTTCCCTGGAGGTTTTAGGAAGTTCAACAGTACACTAACGAAGATCAAAATTCAGATAAGATCAACCTCAGGACATGTCAAACGACTGCCAGTCCAATCATGGGAGTCCAAATCAACATAAAGTCTAAAGTATTCTGAAATCTGTCCCAATCAACTGTAGAGTTTTGAAAACTTTGGAGGGGGTTTGTAAGCTGTCTAAAAATTACTGAAGACAAAGTCTCAGACGCAAACCTCACAAACACCGAGGTCGCGTTTTAGCCTCAAATGCGGGCCTCATGCCAAACGCGAGGGTCGCATCCCAACCCAAACGCGAACCTCGCATCCTTTGTTAAACATAAAGGTTGCGTTCCAACCTCAGACGCGACCTCGCAATCTCTGCCAAATGCAATGGTCATGCTATTCTTTGAGATGTAGACGTCAGAGTTGCATTTCAACATTAAAACACGAGCCTGTGTAGCTTCGCGTTTCAACACAAATGCAAGCCTGAGAAGCTTTACGTTTTAACTTCAATGTTAGCCTGTGAGCTCCGTATTCCAACACAGACGCGAGCCTGTGAGCTCCGCGTCTTAACATCAGAGTGAGGTCCACGTCCAGCATGAGACCCGCGTTTCTGCTGTGACTGACAGTCACGAACATGGTCAGTTACACCCCATTTTCTCTCCACATAATGGGGAATAACTTCTCATTATGAAGAGATTTAAAGGGTTGGTTACACCCCATTATGGAGAGATTTAAGGGGTTGGTTACACCCCAAAATCCTCTATAAATAGCTATGAATATCTAGGGAAAAAAGGAAAGAGAGTTCAGGAGGAGGAACTCAAGAAGCCATAGATTAGAGGAGGAGAATCCCTAAAAGCATATTTGATGCTTGATGTTTGAAGCTGGATAACTACAGAAGGCTAAAACTAAGTACAAGACTAATGAACACACATTGTGTTGGAGGAGAAAACTCTATAAACTTTCTGAGTTCAAGTTGAGTTTCTAATCTCTTTAAGATTTTAGCCACTGATTAAGATTTTATACCTGACCAGGGCGCTTCCAACGAGAGCAAGAAGATCCGAAGATCAAGCTTCTGGGTCAGCTCGTCAACGGAGAACAAGAATCACTTTCCACCACTACACGAAGAACCCGGCTTTAAATAAAGAGGAGATCTAACCATTCTTTCCTCTTTTGTAATCGGATTATTGATTTGTTGTAATTTTTATACAATCAATAAAGAATTTACAGGCCTTTAATTTTTCTGAGGAACCAGATGCAAAGGGCGGTTCTCAGATATTTAGTTGCTTGACCGGCGTGCAGATACCACATGTGCTCAAAGGAGTGGTTTAGCACATACGAGCCTTTTGAAGAGGCACAGTCTTGATGGGGAACGATTGCATGCAAAACAGTTGGAATATGCAGTATTCGCATGAAGATGTTTAACAGACAGGTGTGAACACTCAAGGACGTGATACATATTTCAGATCTGAGGAAAAACTACTCTCGTTGGGAGCCTTGGAAGCTTAGGGGTGTAAGTTTCAGGCTTGGATGGAGCTCTAAATATCACTAAGGACTCCATGACAGTCCTCAAAGCAGAGTGTATGGTGAACTTGTACAAGGTGATCAAAAGCGTGATGATTGGTGATGCTTCCATAGTAACAGAGAAGGGCACCATGAGATTTTAGCACATGCGTCTTGGACACATGAGCGAGCGAGGTTTTCGAGCCCTACATTACGAAGGAGTTCTATCAGCTATTAAATACTGCAAACTTAACCTATGCATTATGGGTAGACAGTCGAGAATAAATTTTACTACTTCAATGCATAGGGCTAAAGGCTTGTTAGATCTTGTATAGATGGATGTGTGGAGATATTCTCCAGCTGCATCCATTGGGGTGCATGTTATTATGTTATTTTTATAGATGATTTCTCTCAGAAAGTATGGATGTATTTTTTGAAATAGAAATCAGAGGTATTTCAGAAGTTCAAAGAGTGAAAAGTCATAATGGAGAAACAGACAGGGCGAAAGATGAAGTTTTGAGGTCAGATAATGGGGGTGAGTACATAACCTCAGAATTCAAGGAATACTTAGCTAGTTGATTGATTACATATATTGCATATATAACGTCACACTTCCATAATTATTGCCTAATAAATCATTTATTTAGTCTTATATTCTTTTTAGGAGGCCCATTGCTAAAGGAAAGAAAGAGAAACGAGCCCAAAAGCCCATCAAAATTCTGATTTAAATCAGAATTAATTCGAAATCAGAAAATCAGGGCAGATCATGGTAAATCAGAGAAGTTGAAAACTAGTTAAAACAAATCTTCCCAAATCAATTGGTTAAAACCAAAGATCAAAGGCAGTTTCATCAAATTTAGGAGCTGAAATGGGAAAACCAGCAAGAGATAAAGGTGTATCACCAAACCAAAAGCTGTACTCCCCCGAGTGTGGTAACCTGGCCACACCCAGGCCACGAAAACGCGGTGAAAGCCGCATTTTTGTAGCTTTGTTAGTCTGTTTGGGGAGTATTTGCTCCCCCTATCTTCATACACTCTCTCCCGTTTGGTTTTATCCTATAATACTGTATTCCACAGAGAAGAAGAGACCGAAAATTAGATTAAGTTTTTCCCTTTGTTTTTAGGATTTAGGTTCTTTGTTAGATAGTATTGAGAAATTGTATCTCTATTTTTTAATTCATAGTTCAGTCTAGATACAAGTGAGAGAGAGAAAAATAGTGATTGTAATCTAAAGTTGAAGTGACATCAATAAAGGTTCAAGGCTTCTCTTCTTATCCAATTCACGGGTATGTGTTATTTCATTTATATGTTTTGTTTTACTTTAATTATGAGTAGCTAAATTCATTCTTCTAGGCTCACTATCATCTCTCTCTTCGATCCCTCTTGTTTTGAATGGTTTTGATGTAAAGAACCCAACATAATCATATTTATGCCTTAAACTAAGCATTTCTTCTTTGTAAGTGTTCTTGAAGACACATGAGGATGGGTTTGGATTTCTCAACTTCTATTTTTTTAAAAAACATCACTTGAATTTATTTTTATTTCATACTTGAAAGACAACTTGATGATTTAACGTTCAGTTCAAGAGAATTTCTTAAGAAAAAGAGTTAAACCTTTTCAGACAATCTTATTTGTTTTGCTTAAGACTTTCAAAACTCAAGCTTAAGTTTTTGCATATATCAAGTTGAGGTACTAAGAATTTCAAGAGAAAAACATATCTTTGAGTAGTGAGATAATGCACCCAGATCTTTTTCATATATTAGAAACAAAAAAATCAATCTTCAAACTTTTTAAAGATCATCTTTTCTAAAGCCTTTTCTAAGTTTTTAATTTTTCTTTTAATCACTTTCTTACTCTCCATTCTCTTTTTCAACATAAAAAAAATACCAACACCATTCTTTGTTCTTTAAACAATTCATTGAAAAGCTTTTATCACATTCCTCCTCGTGGACACGACCCGTTAGCCCAAGCTAGACGGTAATTCTCACTGCTTTCTCTTGCAATCACTAGTGAAGATATTGAGCAAGATATTGACACTAGCTGAGCATTTCAGGGCGGCCAGAATAAAGTAGAGTAGCAGAGCACATGAATTGAATACTTACAGGGCGTGCTTGCAGTATAAGGTTACAGACGGATATGTCAAAAGACTTCTGGGCAGAGACAATGAGTCATGCGAGCTACTTAGTGAACAGGTCACCATCTAGAGCTGTTGATATTCAGACCCTAGAAGAGCTATGGCGAGGATAGTCAGTAGATTATTCAACCTTATGGATATTTGGTTGCTCGACATACAGTTTGGTTAATGGTCAAAAAAGAACTGGCTGGAGTCCAAGTCAAAGAGGTGTTAGTTCATCGGTTTCACCAAGGGAACCGAGCATATAGGCTTTAGGATCCAAAGAAGAAGAGTGCCTTTGTTAGTAGAGATGTGGCCTTTGATGAAGATTCAATATTGCAAGCAAAGTCAAAGATGTAGGACAAGTCGCAAGATAGGGCTTCAGATAGATCAGCAGATTCTCAGAAAAAGGAATTTGAGTTTTCAGATGACTCTATCAAGCCTGTCGGGTCAAATGAAGACTCTTCAGTTTTAGATGAAGAAACACAAGAAGCTACTTAGGATTAATCTAGACCATTAAGGTGGTCAAACAGAGTTTCAGTACCAACAATCAGATATATCTGAGAAGAAGACCAAATATATTTTGCATTAGTAACAGAAGCTGGATATCCTGGTAGCTACAAGGATGCAATCGAGGCGAACGACAACGACAAGTGGGCCATAGCCATGAAACAGGAGATAGAGCCTTTGAAAAGGAACCAAACTTGGAATTTAGTTAATCTACTAATGGATTCTAAAGCAATAAGTTGTAGGTTGCAGATGGGTCTTTCAAAAGAAGGACAATGAGCAATACAAGACAAGGTTAGTTGCCAAAGGATATTCTCAGAAGGAGAGTACTGACTACAATGAGATCTTCTCTCCTATAGTCACATACATCCATTCGATTATTGTTGACAATCATGGATCAAGGTGATCTCGAGTTGGAGCAGTTGGATATGAAAAGAGCACTTCAGCATGGTGAGCTAGAGGAGAAGATATGCATGAAACAACCTAAAGGGTTCGTTCAGAAAGATCAAGAAAATAAGGTGTGTCTTCTCAAGAAGTTCCTTTATAGGCTGAAGCAGTCTCTTAGGCAGTGGTAAAAGCGGTTTGGCTCATTCATGATTAAGGTCAACTACATTCGATGTGAGTATGACAATTGTGTTTATTTCAGGAGTGTAATGATGATCTCATATATTTGTTATTGTACGTGAACGATATGCTGATTGCTATGAAAAATAAGGAACATATTCAGAAGCGTATAATTCAGCTAAAAGAGGACTTCGACATAAAAGATTTGAGAGAAGTCAAGAAGATCTTAGGTATGGAAATCAGTCAAGACAGAAGTGCAGACAGACTCTGGCTATCCTAGGAGAATCATATTCTCAAGATGTTGAAAAGGTTCAACATGACTGAAGCAAAACCGATCACTACTTCTTTGGCAGGTCACTTCACGTTATCCTCAAGTCAGTATCCAAACTCACAAGAAGAGAAGGATGAGATATCTCAAGTACCATTGCTAGTTAATAGGGAGATTTCTCTCTCCTGTTTAAAATACTGCAAGTGCACGGTTGTTCAATGTAGCACTTGAGGGTCGATCCACAGGGATAGGTGGTTCTTATGGTTTCAACACTTCTAGGCGAATTGGATAAAAGTTTATGTGAGTTTGTTCTGAACTATGTTGTCAGTCTAAGAAAAGTCAAGTCAAGCACCTAGGTTCGAATCCCCTAAACTAGTATCAAGCGGTCAATTTTGATCTCTAACCAGTCTGTTGTTACTCACTAAAATCTCTACTTCTATTAAGCATAGTAAGTCTAAACACTAGATCTAAGCACATGATATTATCCAGTTACATGATCCATCAAAGGTAAATTAACTAAACTAAACAAATAGCAAAAAGAAAATAAAAATCCTAAGTATGAACCTTAACTTTGTTATACATAACCTGTCAAATACCTAGTGATTCTAGAAATCTACCTCCTAAAAGTAGTAGGTCAATTGATGAGTGTACAACCCAAAATAGGAGATCTAAAGAATGACCGCACGAAAATCTAACTTAGGTTCATCTCCCCTAGCTACTAGAGAATAAGTAGTTACACATGCTAAAATTACCCACACAGTAATTATCTAAATATTTAACAACCATTAAAAATTAATCTAATTAAAATTAAATTAATAATTAATAACAATTAAATGAAGAAATTGCATGGAATTGAATAAGTAATTAACTAATTAATAAACTAACTAATTAATCACTGAGTAAATTAATGAACTATTTAACTACTTAATTAGTAAGCTTACCTGTGCCTCCAGAGGCCGGTGGACCCCACCATGGTGTGCCTTGCTCTGTTTCAACTGGGGTGCCATAGGGCGCCCCCTTCCTTCAATTGGGGCGCCAAAGGGCGCCCCTTTCCCGTCAAACTGGGAGGCGCCCTTGTTTTTCAAATTGGGGGAGGGGTTGACGCCCCCCTCAGTTGGACAGAGGTGCCATTAAATGGCGCCTTTGTAGGCTTTTCTTCTTTTTTTCCCCAGAAACGAAGAGAGAAAAAATAAAATATTAAAGGAAATTCGACCCAAAGAAATCCGCCTCCAAGAGAAGAAAATAACTTCTGAAGAAATTGTAGAAAATTGAGAAAGTGTCAAAATCAAAGGCCCCCCAAACCCTAACTTTTACATGTATATTTATAGCTTAGGGTTTGACTATTTTACATGAAATTCCAAAATAGTTACAAAATTACAGGGAAAATCGTTAAATTAATTTTGCACTTTTGTATCTCTCTCCATTTTGCGTTTAAGCCCTTGACTTTTGTAAAATTACGTTTTCACTCAAACTGGCCTCAAACTCTTCCGAATTGTTCGTAGATTTTTTAATGCCAGTTTTAGGCATAGTAGAGCGATCCCAGCAGTGTTAAGCCTTATATCTCACCTTTAACTCCTTTTAATACGCTTTACGGTCTTGAAAAAGTGATTTTATGGTCCAGTCTTCTCCTAATAACTTTGTCTGTAAAATATATTAAAAATACTCGAGTAGCGTTATTTATAAACAACTAATAGGTAAGTAGGAGTATGAAAATGTGATAAAATTGTGTTTAACATGAAAAACACCTAGAGGGGGGGTGAATAGGTGTGATTGCTAATCTTAAAAATTTTAACTCTCTAAATGCGGAACCTAAAACAAGTGAGGCTCAACTTAGTACAATTCAACAAGTGTAGCCGAATTCCTCTTGCGAGGCTCTGGACTAAACTCCTCTTGATTCCCCTTGATATGGGTTGAGGCGCTATGTGAAGCTCTTGTTGGATGAGTACGGGATTGGCACACACAAGTATGAAATGGATGATATGAAGAATGATGCAAACACAATGATATATGGCAAGAATTACAAGCAAGCAAATAGTAGCACAAGAAAATTAAACAATATCACAAGTATGCAATAGAAAGCAATAAGGAGCTATTGAAAAGTAAAGCAAGAATTAGACGCAAAGGCAATCGCAAACAAAGTGATTTGTTTCGAGGTTCGAGCCACCGCTCTACTCCTCGCCTTCACCTCCGTGAAGGGTTTCCACTATCCACCGAGGACGCCTTTACAATTTGGTCTACCGAAGACCGAGCACCGAGCTCCACCGAGTACAAAGGACCTCTACCGAAGAGGTTGCTCCACAAAGAAAGGAATACAAGAACAAAGTGATCACAACAAGATCACTACACTATTTCTCAAACTCTTTTACAAACACTCTCACTTCTATTACAACTTCACTATAGAATGAGTATAGGATTTTTGGCTCTATGAAGTGTGGTGAGAAAAACTTCAGTTGTAGAGTGATATTTGTAATCAAACACAACTGAAAAACAAGCTCAAAAAGAATTGGAATGAAAGCTTTAAACTCTTTTCTTTTCTCTTTTGAAAACAATACAAACTTGAGGATTTTCTTGGTGATATGCAAGAGAGACTTCTCCTCTATTTATAGGGTTAGAAAATAGGTTAAAAACAATTTCTTTTTGTCTTATTTTCTCTGAAAAAGACCTGAAAAACACTGAAAAAGTCTGCCAAGAAATCAGATAAAAAACAGATTTCAGAATTGCACAAAAGAGGAAAGAGCCGTTGGGATTTTGCAGGCCTGGCGGTCGACCGGTCCGGTCGACCGCCAGCCCAGCTGCAGAGAGCCGTTGGCTCCCGGTCGACCGGTCCGGTCGACCGTCCCAAAAGAGGAAACACAGTTTCCTTCTTCCGGTCGACCGGTCCGGTCGACCGAAATAACCCGAGAGCAATTTGCTCTCCGTCGGTCGACTGGTCCGGTCGACCGACAGACATGCACAAACAGTGCATGTCCAGACACATCGCCGGTCGACCGGGCCGGTCGACCGAAGTTGCCTGAAACAGAAAACTGGGCTTGTTTTAGAGTTAGAAAAATTTTGAGAAATATTTAAAAATACATATAGCTAAGTATTATGCAGAAAATAGTTTATACACATGTTTTATACAAGATTTTCAAGATATAAAGCTTTTGGTACATGTATATATAACTAAGGCATAAAACTTAGAAATAACCATTTTTAAAATATAGGAAATATATGAAACAAATGTGTGTGCAAATCCTAGAGCCAAATTTCATATACTCAAACTTTAACATTCTATTTCTTACAATGATTCTAAGACTTCAAGATCTTCAATAGGCTTCTTCATATGATCTTCAACACTTGTTCCTTGAGCCCAATTGGAGTTGACTTGAGTCCAAATCCTTATATTTGTGAGAGAAGACTTCTAGAATGAATAGAAATCTGAAACACACTTAAACAACAAATGTTATTAGTACAAATAACTAATATGTTTTGTAATCATCAAAATACACTAATCATGGGTGATTGTAACCTTGGGCCAACAATCTCCCCCTTTTTGATGATGACAAAACATATAGGTTATTTAAATAAACATGGAAGAAGAGTTTGAAAAACTCCCCCTCAAATAATGCTATGTATAAAATTTGACTATGGAAGCACAATACATAAAGCATTCAAGGCAAAATAGTTTTGTCAAAAACTTAAATAAACAAACTTAACAAACTCAAACAAATTCAAAATATCAAACTCTTAAACTTATTCAAATTCAAAGCAAACTCTTAAACAACTTATTACAACTTATTCTCCCCCTTTTTGTCATACATCAAAAAGGGTTAAAATACCAATTGAAAAACAAATTTTATTTTTAAGAATCCATAATGCAAACATTCAACTCACCACAAATAAATGAAAATCTAGCATAATCTAGAGGTTTAGTAAAAATATCGGCAAGTTGAAAATCGGTAGAAACATAATCAATCTCAATATCACCTTTCTCATAATGATCTCTAAGAAAGTGATACCTAATGTCAATGTGTTTGGTTTTACTATGTTGATTTGCATTCTTTGTCATGTGAATAGTACTAGTATTATCACAAAATATTTTAACATGATCAAAGTGTAAATCATAGTCAAGGAGAGTATGTTTCATCCAAAGAACTTGTGCACAACAAGCTCCGGCCGCAACATACTCCGCCTCGGCGGTTGATAGGGCTACCGAATTTTGCTTTTTGGAAGACCAAGATACAAGACAATTACCTAAGAATTGACATGTTCCACTTGTGCTCTTCCTATCTACCCTACAACCCGCATAGTCGGCATCTGAAAAACTCTTCATTTCAAATAATCCGGTTTTAGGATACCACAAACCCATTTCAATAGTGCCCTTAAGGTATCTAATTATGCGTTTAACCGCAATTATGTGAGATTCTTTAGGACAAGATTGAAAACGTGCACAAAGACAAACGGAAAAACATAATATCCGGCCTACTAGCCGTCAAATAAAGCAAGCTACCAATCATGCTACGATATAATTTAATGTCTACACTTTTACCTTGTTCATCCTTGTCAAGCTTTGTAGTTGTTGCCATGGGAGTTTTGCTTACTTTCGATCCTTCAAGCCCAAACCTTTTGATTAGTTCCTTTGTGTACTTGGCTTGATTGATGAAGATCCCATCCTTCCTTTGCTTGATTTGGAGTCCAAGGAAATAGTTGAGTTCCCCCATCATAGACATTTCAAATCATCCTTCATGCATGACTCAAAAGCTTTGCAAAGAGATTCATTAGTAGAACCAAAAATAATATCATCCACATAAATTTGCACAATAAGAATATCTTTTTCTACATGTTTTGTAAACAAAGTTGTGTCAATTTTACCTTTCTTAAAACCATTTGAAATCAAAAATGAAGAAAGTCTTTCATACCAAGCCCTAGGGGCTTGTTTTAAACCATAAAGAGCTTTATCTAATTTAAAACAAAATCCGAATGTGTAGGATCAACAAACCCGGGGGGGTTGTTCAACATACACCTCTTCTTCAATAAATCCATTTAGAAAAGCACTTTTAACATCCATTTGAAATAATTTGAAATCTTTATATGAGGCAAATGCTAGTGTCATCCATATGGCTTCAAGCCGTGCTACGGGTGCAAAGGTTTCTTCAAAATCGATTCCTTCGATTTGAGTGTAACCTTGGGCAACTAACCTAGCCTTGTTTCTAACTACATTACCCGATTCATCCAACTTGTTCTTAAAGATCCACTTAGTACCAATTGTTGGTCTATCGTGGGGCCTAGGAACAAGGTGCCAAACTTGGTTGCGCTCAAATTGATTGAGCTCCTCTTGCATGGCTAGCAACCAATATGAATCGGCCTCGGCTTCGAGCACATTTTTTGGTTCAATATGAGAAATGAATGCATAGTTACCACAATAGTCATGAAGTCTAGAGCGAGTGGTTACCCCTTTTGATACTTCACCTATGACGAGGTCCTTGGGATGATGTGGATTGTATCTCCAATCCTTTGGTAGTGGTTGAGTAGGCTCCACCTCATGTGTTTGATTTTCATTTCCTTGTGCCTTTTCCACCTTAGCTTCGCTTCCTTCATCATCCTTTGGTTTGTCTCCCATAGTAGAAGCATCCTCCAAGGTCACTTTCTCCAAACCTTCATCCAATGCATCTATTTCTACAACATTCTTAATAAACTTGTTAGATTCCTCAAACTTAACATGAATAGACTCTTCAATAGTCAATGATGATCTAATGAAAACTCTATAAGCCTTACTAGTGATTGAGTAACCTACAAAAATAGCCTCATAAGATCTAGCATCAAATTTTCCTAAATTATCTTTTGTGTTTAAAACAAAGCATTTGCAACCAAAACTTTAAAATAGGAAACATTAGGTTTTCTAGAAAAATACATTTCAAAAGAAGTTTTAGTAGTATTTTTACACAAGAAAACACGATTTGATATGTAGCATGATGTATTTACGGCCTCGGCCCACAAATAATGTGGTAGACCATATTCACTTAGCATTGTCCTAGCCATCTCTTGTAATGTTCTATTTTTCCGTTCAACTACTCCATTTTGTTGTGGAGTTCTAGGACAAGAAAGTTCATGCTTTATTCCATGTTCATCACAAAAAGTGGTAAAGGGTTGGTTAATGAATTCACCTCCTCTATCACTTCTTATTCTCAAAATCGAAACATCTTTTTCTTTTTCAACTCTTTTCTTAAAAGTTTGAAAATATGAAAATGCTTGGCTTTTATGTTCAAGAAAGAAAACCCAAGTAAATCTTGAAAAGTCATCAACCAAAACATAAGCAAATCTATTCCCACTTAGACTTTTGTTTTGTGTAGGGCCAAAAGATCCATATGGATTAACTCCAAAGGACGTGATGTCATGATATCCTTAATTGACTTGAAAGAAGACTTAGTTTGTTTCCCAAATTGACATGCGTCACAAACTCGGTCCTTTTCAAAATTCAAGCAAGGAATACCTTTCACCATTTCCTTTGTGTTTAACCTAGAAATGTGATCAAAAGAAATATGCCCTAATCTCCTATGCCACAACCAAGAGTCATCATCGAGGGCTTTGAAACAAGTAATATTACAAGACATATTTAACATATCAATCATATAAACATTACTTTCACGAAAACCGGAAAATACACAAACATTAGAAGTTCTATCAATAACTTTACAAGCAACATTATCAAAAACAATATCAAAACCTTTATCACAAAGTTGACTAACACTCAAGAGATTATGCTTGAGGCCATCAACTAAAACTACATTTTCAATTAAAGGAGAGGTGCCAAGTTTTACATTACCAATACCGATGATTTTACCCTTGGCGTCATCTCCGAAGGTGACGGTGCCACCTTCATGATATCTTGATAGGGTTGCAAAGTTGTTGATGTCCCAAGTCATGTGCCTTGAGCAACCGCTATCAAGATACCACAATCCTCTACGTCGTTGGGATTTGGAAAGTACCTACATCATTTAACATAATTGTTGATTTTGGTACCCAAACTTTCTTGGGTCCTTGAAAGTTAGTGCCTCGAACCCAAACATTATGACGTGATACATTTAATCTATCATAGCAAAAATTGGCTAAGTGCCCTTTCCGTCCACAATGTGAACATGAGAACACTCTACCATATATGAATGCATGATGAGTATGTGTAGTGTGAGCATGTTTTGGGGTTTTGTCATGTTGTTTAGGTTGTGTAGCATGAACATGAACATGAGCATGAGCATTTTTCTTTGGGGCTTGTTTCTTAGGAAGCATAGCCTCAATTTTCTTCTTGTTAAACTCACAATCTTTCAAAACAACACTTAATGAGTCTAATCTTTCCTTAAGCATAGAAACTTCATTTGAATCAATTAGTGGGGCCTTACCTTTGCAAGAAATCTTATATTTTTCAAAATCATTTTTGGTAGTGGCCAAAGTGGAAACCAAATCATCTTTTTCCTTTGTAAGAGTGAAAACTTGAAGACTTAAAGATTCATTATCCTTTTTCATTTTAAGATACTTTTTCTTTAAGAAATCATAGTTTTGTGACAACTCAACAAAAGCCTCTTCTAACACATCCATAGAAAGTTCATTATCATGAGAAGGGGAAGAGGTTACCTTGCTTGTGCCTTCATTAGCCATGAAGCACATGTTGGCGGTGTCTATTTCTTCCTCGGATTCGGTCTCCGAATCCCAAGTTGCCTTCATAGCCTTCTTCTTGTAAGGCTTCTTTGAAGTGGAGGGCTTTGCTTTGTCCGGACACTCCGCCACAATGTGTCCCGGTCTTTGGCAATTGAAGCATATGATCTTTCTTTCTTCTTTGCCTCCTTGCCATCTCCTTCTACCTTGGAACTTCGCCTTGTTGTACATCCTCCGAACATTTTTGACTAGAAGTGAGAGCTCTTCGTCATCTTCTTCTTCATCATCTTCGTCGGAGTGTGATGATTGACACTTGAAGGCAATAGTTTTCTTCTTGGTAGGAGCCATGTCCTCCCTTACTTTCCTTTCCATCTCATGGGTTTTAAGGTTCCCAATGAGACCTATAAGCTCCATCTCTTCATTGTCGTTGAGTTCCTTCAAGGTTGTTGCTTTAACTTCCCATGAAGGAGGAAGAGCCCGGATGATCTTCCTTACTCTTTGATCATTGTTGATATCTTCACCTAAAGAAGAGAGTCCATTAGTAATCTTGGTAAATCTTGTAACCATATCATCTATGGTTTCATTATCTTGCATGCTAAATGTTTCATATTGGGACCGAAGAAGGTCAATCTTAGCCTTCTTTACTTGAGAGGTCCCTTCATGTGTGACTATCAAGTGTGACCAAATCTCATATGCGGATTTGCAATAGATAACCCTAGCTATGTCATCATCATTTAGGGCTTGTAGGAGTGCATAATGAGCTTTGGCATTGGCATCGAATTCCTTAGTCTCTATTTCGGACCAAGTGGATTCGTCACCGGGGGGTACACTAAAGGACTTAGACACGGCTTTTGCAACTCGGCTACCTAGAGATTGCAAAAACACGGTCATCTTAACTTTCCATATGGGAAAGTTAAGTCCATCAAATTTAGGAGGGGTCTTAATTCCATCGGCCATTTTTACTATATGAATATGAATGAAATGATTAGCAAATTAGGATCTTCTCTAAGGTTGTTAAACCAAATCCTAGAGTCCAAGCTCTGATACCAATTGAAAAACACCTAGAGGGGGGGGGGTGAATAGGTGTGATTGCTAATCTTAAAAATTTTAACTCTCTAAATGCGGAACCTAAAACAAGTGAGGCTCAACTTAGTACAATTCAACAAGTGTAGCCGAATTCCTCTTGCGAGGCTCTAGACTAAACTCCTCTTGATTCCCCTTGATATGAGTTGAGGCGCTATGTGAAGCTCTTGTTGGATGAGTACGGGATTGGCACACACAAGTATGAAATGGATGATATGAAGAATGATGCAAACACAATGATATATGGCAAGAATTACAAGCAAGCAAATAGTAGCACAAGAAAATTAAACAATATCACAAGTATGCAATAGAAAGCAATAAGGAGATATTGAAAAGTAAAGTAAGAATTAGACGCAAAGGCAATCGCAAACAAAGTGATTTATTTCGAGGTTCGAGCCACCGCTCTACTCCCCGCCTTCACCTCCGTGAAGGGTTTCCACTATCCACCGAGGACGCCTTTACAATTTGGTCTACCGAAGACCGAGCACCGAGCTCCACCGAGTACAAAGGACCTCTACCGAAGAGGTTGCTCCACAAAGAAAGGAATACAAGAACAAAGTGATCACAACAAGATCACTACACTATTTCTCAAACTCTTTTACAAACACTCTCACTTCTATTACAACTTCACTATAGAATGAGTATAGGATTTTTGGCTCTATGAAGTGTGGTGAGAAAAACTTCAGTTGTAGAGTGATATTTGTAATCAAACACAACTGAAAAACAAGCTCAAAAAGAATTGGAATGAAAGCTTTAAACTCTTTTCTTTTCTCTTTTGAAAACAATACAAACTTGAGGATTTTCTTGGTGATATGCAAGAGAGACTTCTCCTCTATTTATAGGGTTAGAAAATAGGTTAAAAACAATTTCTTTTTGTCTTATTTTCTCTGAAAAAGACCTGAAAAACACTGAAAAAGTCTGCCAAGAATCAGATAAAAAACAGATTTCAGAATTGCACAAAAGAGGAAAGAGCCGTTGGGATTTTGCAGGCCTGGCGGTCGACCGGTCCGGTCGACCGCCAGCCCAGCTGCAGAGAGCCGTTGGCTCCCGGTCGACCGGTCCGGTCGACCGTCCCAAAAGAGGAAACACAGTTTCCTTCTTCCGGTCGACCGGTCCGGTCGACCGAAATAACCCGAGAGCAATTTGCTCTCCGTCGGTCGACCGGTCCGGTCGACCGACAGACATGCACAAACAGTGCATGTCCAGACACATCGCCGGTCGACCGGGCCGGTCGACCGAAGTTGCCTGAAACAGAAAACTGGGCTTGTTTTAGAGTTAGAAAAATTTTGAGAAATATTTAAAAATACATATAGCTAAGTATTATGCAGAAAATAGTTTATACACATGTTTTATACAAGATTTTCAAGATATAAAGCTTTTGGTACATGTATATATAACTAAGGCATAAAACTTAGAAATAACCATTTTTAAAATATAGGAAATATATGAAACAAATGTGTGTGCAAATCCTAGAGCCAAATTTCATATACTCAAACTTTAACATTCTATTTCTTACAATGATTCTAAGACTTCAAGATCTTCAATAGGCTTCTTCATATGATCTTCAACACTTGTTCCTTGAGCCCAATTGGAGTTGACTTGAGTCCAAATCCTTGTATTTGTGAGAGAAGACTTCTAGAATGAATAGAAATCTGAAACACACTTAAACAACAAATGTTATTAGTACAAATAACTAATATGTTTTGTAATCATCAAAATACACTAATCATGGGTGATTGTAACCTTGGGCCAACATAACAAATACCCCCACACTTATCTTTTGCTAGCCCTCGAGCAAAACTAATAAAAAGAGAAAGAAAAAACTAAATTACCCCAACTCACTTTCATAGGAATCTCGGTTGCACTTAGCATGTGCAAAAAGCCGTTAAACCCCCTAAGTTACCCCTAGAGGATGAGTTTTGTCTTATGAGGGTTTTCAGTAGATTATACTCACAAAATTCAAGAAAGTTAGAGATTAAGAAATAAATAAAAGTAAAATAAGGATAACCAAAAATTAAGAAAAGAAATCATAATCTTTTTTTTTTAGTTAATTAGCTAGCAAGATCATCAATTTTCATGAGTTTCATTTCAAGTAAAATCCCAATTTAAGAAATCATATTGGCTATAAAATAAAGTCTCAATCCAAAACTTTACACCACCTGTTCTAAGACAGATCCTATGTACCCCGTGATCGTGATGTAGTTCTTAAGATTGGGAATATTTAACTCCAACTTTCATACTTATCATTGTAATAATATATTTTTATTTTTTCTTTTTTGTAACTATCTTTCGCGTAGATACCAAGGCTTCCTAAGGCCAAGGCACCTAGCTAATTAACAATCAAAGTTATTATATTTTATGGTGCCTTATCCTATTAAGCTTTCTCAGCTACTGATGTAGCGAGTTTTGGGCCAATGCTCCCAAACCAGATGGTCTTAGGGCAATAAGTGTACAAACACTCCTACGGACTTAATTACTCAAGCAACTGAGGCCACAAGACAAGACTTATTAATAATATTTAATAATAAATCTTTTTTCTAGTTGTAATCAATATCCCAAGCCTATGAACTTAATAGTGTAAGTGCTATTGGGTACATATCACTTAGATTAAGTTTAGATTAATCTTTATTTTAAGATTTTATGATTCTCATCTTGATTTCACCTTTAAAATTCACACGTGGATACTAAATCACTCACATACTAGCTAACCATTTATAGAAAAATTTCAATTTTTTTGAAGATTCTTAAGAGAAAATAAAGATAAAGAATTCTTTTTCTTTTTTTGAAGATTACTAAAAGAAAATAAAGATAAAGAATTTTTTCTTTTTTTTTTTGAAGATTCCTAAAAGAAAATAAAGATAAAGAAAGAAAACAAAACAAAATACCGTAAAAGCAAACCAAAAAGACTCCTAAAAGAAAAAAAATATGTGAATCTCAATACCCCCACACCTAAATAAATACAGAGATAAAAAGAATCTAGCATGTAATTTACACATTCAAAATATGCACACAATCATGATGATCATGCAATCCAAGCCCACAAAAGATATAGAAATATAAACAATATGTTAGAATTAGAAAACTCACAGTGCGCTAGAAAACCAAGCTGCCGAAGCAACAAAAATGCTCCCTGTGCATGGTGGATGCTTCCTTGCTTATCCTGTATCACTTGTAATAAACTCGGCACATAGGTTAGAGAAAGACATAAATAAAAGACTCATTAAAATTGACTCAACTAACTAAAAGAGAAATAAAAAGATTCAAAAACTCAAAAAAAATAAAATAAATATATACATATGTACAACTTTACGTCTCCCCCACACCTAGATCTTTCTAAGTCTATTCCCTCGAGCTCGCTTCCCATCATTCTAATGGATTCTCTTTAAGAAACATATTGGAGATGTTAATCTTTTGTCATCTTTAATTTCATCCTCTCTAACTTATTCATCACTTTCCTCCATCTCCTCCTCCTTTTCTTCTCACACATTTTTCTCATGAATTCATCATTATCACACAACATAATTAGAGTGCCACAATATGATTGCCTATGAGTTTAAGCTCATCCTCAAACATTACCTCAAAATTTAGATCAACAATTTTCTTTGGAGGTGTGCAACTAACCAAAGCATTCCTAACTGATTCAGCCAAACATAGAGTTTGTCTTCAAATAAGTTTTCAAAGGTTTGATTAATTAGAGATTCTTGAATCATGTTTTCAAAAGCTTGATCATTGGTTGGCTCATCGAAAGTGAAGATACTCAAATTGAGTTTTATTTTCTTAAAGGGAACTCTAAACTCAAGATCCTCAATACATTTTTCTCACCATTGTGATCACACTCTTCAGTAAAAAGCTCATAAAGAAACAAAGGCTTATTATCCATATAGGCATCCTCACAATTTTGATCTGTGTGTTCTATTTTCTCCATATAAGTGGGTAATATCCTCTGTTCCTCAACACTTTTCTTTTCACAGAACTTAGAAAATTTATCCTCAAATTTCTCCTGAAGTAAAAGTTTATCACTATTACATTCATCCTATTAATAAGATTCAACTGGTTCCACATGAGGTGTATGTATAGCCGAATAATTTCTAATCACTTCATCCAGACACTGAGGATCATTATCAAGTTTGTGCACCTCATGGACTTTCACAACATCCTCAACAGGCTTCTCACGTTCAAGCTCTTCAAAATGATTAACATGAAATAATGGGGACTCGAAGGGCATCTCAATGGAATGATTAGACATGTCACTATAGCCAACGATTTGCTCTTCGGGTCTAATAGTTTAGACTTTGTTCATTTTATGAAAGTTGATATGCTCTTGAATTGACATGGGTCGAGTCGGTATTGGCTCCGGAACTAGTTGACTAGAAAAGGGATCCTTCTCTTGCTCACTACCCAACTCATTGCTGGCATGTTTAAGCAGTCTTTAATGTCATAGAGCACTTACTTTGAAGTTTGCCTGAAAGTTTTAAAGCTTCCTCTAGTGTTGGTTCCTTATCTACCTGATTGCCATTGAACTCAATTTGCAAAAGTTGATGGAAATCTTGAACTTAATCTGGACTTGTGGTTGAAACAGGTTGATTGAGGTGAGTCATTATCTTATCCATGTGAGCACATGCCTCGATTAACTGCTGATTAGTTTCGACTATAGTCTGTTGCATGGATTCGAAACTCTCCTCTAATGTGCTCATCGATTTTTCATGATCATTATCAAATCCTCAAGATAGAGGTGATGGTTCAGTGTAGGACCAATTAGATTGAAAATTTTAATATGATTGATCCCATAAAAATTGAGGACAATTCTAACCCTCCAAATTGAAGTTTGATGGATAAGGCTCGCTCGTAGGTCCTTGAAATGTGTGAAATTAATTTTGATCTAGTCTTAACGAATATTCTATCAAAGGGCACTGTTCTGAAGGATGATTTGAATCTTGACAGTGATGGCAACTCATTTGATGGTAAGAGAAAATGAGTAGTTCATAGGATGGATGTATTCATTAAAATCTGAAAGAGAGGCTGGTGGATGGAAAGGAGTGTCTAGCCTATAAAATGGATCGTAACCAATTGAGTTTTGATAGGCCATAGGGAAAGAGATTTTTTATATGAATTTTTTGAATTTTTTTGAATATCTCTCTCTTTTTTTACAGTCCGATAAAAGTATCTAAACTAAAGATAGAACACCATGTCCCCAGCAACTGCGCCAAAAACTTGATGGGGAGATTTCTCTCTCCTGTTCAAAATACCACAGTGCACAGTTGTTTGATGTAGCACTTGAGGGTCGATCCACAGTGACAGGTGGCTCTTACGGTTTCAACACTTCTAGGCGAATTGGACAAAAGTTTATGTAGGTTGTTCTAAACTATGTTGTCAATCTGAGAAAAGTCAAGTCAAGCACCTAGGTTCGAATCTCCTAAACTAGTATCAAGCGGTCAATTTTGATCTCTAATCAGTCTGTTGTTACTCACTAAAATCTCTACTTCTATTAGGCAAAGTCTAAACATTAGATCTAAGTACGGGGTATTATCCAGTTACGTGATCCATCAAAGATAAATTAACTAAATTAAACAAATAGCAGAAAGAAAATAAAATTCTAAGTATGGACCACGAACTTCGTGTTACATAACCTGTCAAATACCCAGTGATTCTATAAATCAACCTCCTAAAAGTAGTAGGTCAATTGATGAGTGTATGACCCTAAATAGGAGTCTAAAGAATGACCACAGTAAAATCTAACTTACGTTCATCTCCCCTAGATACTAGAAAATAATTAGTTACGCATGCTAAAATTACCCACACAATAATTATCTAAATATTTAACAACCATTAAAAATTAATCTAATTAAAATTCAATTAATAATTAATAACAATTAAATGAAGAAATTGCATGGAATTGAATAAGTAATTAACTAATTAATAAACTAACTAATTAACACTAAGTTAATTAATGAACTATTCAACCACTTAATTAGTAAACTTACTTGTGCTTCCAGAGGCTGTCCTGGACCCCACCATGGTCTGCCTTACTCTGTTTCAACCCCTTCCTTCAAGTGGGGCACCAAAGGGCACCCCTTTCCCTTCAAACTGGGGCGCCTTTGGTGCCCTTGTTTTTCAAATTTTTTTTTGGCCTCCCCTCAGTTGGACAGAGGCGCCATTAAATGGTGCCTCTGTAAGCTTTTCTTCTTCCTTTTTTTTTTTTTCCAGAAACGAAGAGAGAAAAAAATGAAATATTAAAGGTAATTCGGCCTAAAGAAATTCGCCTCCAAGAGAAGAAAATAACTTCTGAAGAAATTGCAGAAAATTGAGAAAGTGGCCAAAATCAAAGGCCCCCCAAACCCTAGCATTTGCATATATATTTATAGCTTAGAGTTTGGCTATTTTACATGAAAGTCCAAAATAGTTATAAAATTATAAGGAGAATCTTTAAATTAATTTTGCACTTTTGCTTCTCTGTCCATTTTGCATTTAACCTGACTTTTGCAAAATTATGTTTTCACTCAAATTGGCCTCAAACTATTTCTAATTGATCGTAGATTTTTTATGTCAGTTTTAGGTATAGTAGAGCGATCCCAGCAGTGCCAAGCCTTATATCTCGCCTTTAACTCTTTTTAACGCGCTTTACGGTCTCTAAAGAGTGCTTTTGTGATCCAGTCTTCTCCTAATAATTTTGTCTACAACGCACATTAAAAATACTTGAGTAGCATTATTTATAAAAAACTAATAGATAAATAGAAGTATGAAAATGTGATGAAATTATGCTCAACACTAGTGCAGCGGGATCACTGATGTATGTTATGGTCTGCATTAGGCCTAACTTAGCCTATACAGTTAGTACAGTAAGTCAGTTCATGTTGAATCCAGGAAAACAACATGGGAAGCAGTGAACTGAGTGCTACGATATCTTCAAGGGCCTGTGAGATTAGGTTTGGTGTTTCTGAGATTACAAACAGGGAAGCTTAGGGTGTTACCAGGATATGTTAATACAGATTATGTAGATCTTGATCAGCGAAAATCTACGATGGGTTATGTATTCACAGTAGCAGAGGGTGTTGTTAGTTGGAAGGCAATGCAAGATACCATAACACTTTCAACAACAAAGACGAAGTACATGAATGCAGTTGAGGTATCTAAGGAAGTCTTGTGGTTGAGAGGATTGGTTAGCAAATTTAAAATCATACATGATTCAGTTCAGATCTACTGCGATAGTCAGAGTTTGATAAATCTCACTGAGGATCACATGTATCACAAGTGGACAAAGCACATTGATGTGAGTTATCACATGATACGTTAGTGAGTTATAGTGAAAAAGGTTATTGGTTTGATCAAAATCAGTATAAAGAATAATCCAGCAGACATGATGATATAGACCATCCCAGAAGAAAAGTACAGAGCATCTCTGAACTTCATTTAGGTTCTCCAAAGGTAAGTGATTGTACACGTGCATTTCATATTTAGTGTCACATGTTGTCACATTTCTTCATTTATTTTTATAATAAAACTCTGCTATTTAATTCATTTTCATGTCTAGTGGTATGCAAGGTAATTAATGAAGAAAAGGGAGAAATGAACTGGTTTATCCAATTAAATTCAGAAATTCAAAGATCAAGCAAATCAACAGGGACGTATTCTAATACAGATATTTTAGAAGCCATTTTATTTGAAGACTGGGTATATCAGATAAGATAATAACAGTTACAAATCAGTTTAAAAACAGATTTTTGAAGACCCAATTGGTTAAGCTGAAGATTAAAGGATATATCTTCAAATTTGAGTTGAAATTTGAAAATCAATTAGACATAAATCAGGATAAGAGATTGACGATGGCCGCGCTTCCAAGATCTGGCCCAACGGCTAGATCATGGTCGCACAAAAGCGGCAAAAGTCGTGTTTGCGTGGCTTGAATGAGTCAGTTCGGGGAGCGGTTGCTCCCCTTATCTTCGTACGCTCCCCTATCTTCTTTTACATATAAATACCCCCTTTGCAGAGCAGAAAGGTACAAAAAATTATAATTAAGATTTTGCTTTATTCATAAGGTTAGGATCATTATTAGACTGTTTAAGAGAAGGTGTATCTCAATTATTGCTTTCTAGTTTAGGCCAGCAACAAAGTGAGAGAGAAAGAGTATTGTAACTGAAGATTGAACATGACATTAATAAAGATTAAAGATATTTTTTTATCTCTTTCTCTTTGTAAGGGTATGTTCATATTTATTATTCATTCATTTAGTTGTTCTTTATTTGCAGTGAGTAGCTAATTTTCCTCTTTCCTCGACTCACTAATACCTCCTCTTTAGTTTTACTCTTGATCTATTTTAATGAAAAGACTCAGTTGAATCATTTGAATGACAAAATTTAAGCCTTATTTTTAGCGAGTGTTCTTGAAGGCACATGCAGATGGGATTGATTTTTGAACTTGCACTTTGAAATTATTTTTTAAAACTTATATTTATTATATTCATGAAGGCACATGAGGTGCCGGGATTGGCCTCTGCCACTGTGTTGGCCGTGAACTAAGACATTGGCTTTGCGGGTCTCTTGAGAGATATTGTCGCAAGCAATGTTGGCTCCACGGGAGGTTGTCAGACCTTCAAGAGAGGTTGAGCTACTTATTTTGTCAAAAAACATATGGGCTTCTCTATGAGAAGTCTCCAAAGAGACTTAAGAGCGAGTGTTACTTGAGACTTTGGGGGCTCATGGAGCCTGAGGAAAGAAGCTCTTCTCTTGGTCGAACTCGACGACGAGTGATTTGACCGTTGATCCAAGAACCTTGAGGTTAGCTTGCACTATGACCCTCTCATCAGTGGAGAAAACATTCCCAGTGAAGTTGCCATCTTTTGTTTCCTCAAAAAAAAATTGAAAGCGTGTAAAATCTTTACTTGATTATAAAGAAAATTATAACGAATCAAGAATCTGATTACAAAAGAGGAAAGAATAGTTAGATCTCCCATTTATTTAATGTTGGGTTCTTCGTGTAGCGATGGAGAGTGATTCTTGTTCTCCGTTGACGCACCGAATTGGAAGCTTGATTTTCAGATCTTCTTACTCTCGTTGAAAGCACACTGATAAAGTGTAAAAACTTAATCAGCGGCTAAAATCTCAAAGAGCTTATAGAACTTGAACTCAGTAAGTTTATAAAGAGTATTCTCTTTCAGCAGTCTTGTGCTCAAGTTTCAGCCTTCAGTAGTTATCTATCTTCAAATATTAAGCATCAAGTGTGCCTTTTTGGGATCGCCTCGTCTGGCCTTTGACTTCTGGGGTTCCTCCTCCAAAACTCTCTCCCTTTTTCTCATAGTTATTCATAGCTATTTATAGAGAATTCTGGGGTGTAACCAATTCCTTAAATCTTTTGATAATGGGAAGGGTATAACCAACCCCTTAAATCTCTTTATAATGCGAAGTTATTCCCTATTATGTAGAGAGAAAATTGTGTGTAATTGACCAAGTTTACGGCTATCTGTTAGAGCAAAAATGCGAGTCTCGCGGTTGACGCGGACCTCGCTTTGATATTGAGATGCGGAGCTTACACGCTCGCGTATGTGTTGAAATGCGGGGCTCACAGGCTTGCATTGGAGTTGAAACGCAAAGCTTCATAGGCTTGCGTTTTGATGTTCCGCGTATTGAAGAGCAGCACGACTATCGCATTTGGCACAGAACGTGATCCTCGCATCATGTTGTTGATAAAGTCCGTGTTTGAGGTTGGACGCGACCTCCATGTTTGCAAGGTCCGCGTCTGAGTTTTGGCAACGCGACCTCCGTGTTTGATAAAGGATGCGAGGTCCGCGTTTGTGTTAAAACGTAACCCTCGCGTTTGGCATGAGACCTGCATCGAGACTTAGTCTTCAGTAATTTTTAGATAGCCTACAGAACGCCCTCCAAAGTTTTTGAAACTCCGCGATTGACTGGGACAGATTTGGAGATACTTTGGACTTCACGTTGATTTGGGCTTCCCATGATTGGACTGGTAATCTTTTGAGATGCCCTGAGCTTGATCTTTCTGAATTCCGGTCTTCGTGAGTGTACTGTTGAACTGCTTGAAGTCTTCAGGGAAGATTATCGTTAATATCCAGAAGCGCAGTCTGAAACTTTTCTGAACTCTGACTTGCTTATCGGTGTACTGCTGAACCAATTGAGTTGTTGACTTTTTCTGCCAGTGTACTGTTAAACTGTTTGCAGAAGTCAGATCTCAGTCAGCAAGTCTGTTTTGATTGCCAAAGGTAATGTTTAACTTAGCATTGAAATTTGGACAACTTTATTAGGAAAGCTGAATAGGAAAGGAAGTTACTGTCAGAGGTGTGATGTTAACTCGACAGGGACTTGTTTTGCGTGCTAGATATAATGATTAACTTAGCACTGAAAGGTCTCATTTTCACTGAGAAAATTAAGGAGATAACTGTTAGAGGTGCGATGTTAATGTAACAGGAATGTATGCTAGAGGTGTAATGTTAACTTAGCATTAAAAGATCTCATTTGTACTGAGAAAATTGAGGAGGTAACTATTTGAGGTGTGATGTGATTGAGATTTTACCTACACAAAAAAATACAGAATTTTAGAAATGAAGAATAAAAGTACAAAGTACTCAATTCTATCGTGATAACAAGTGGCTATACGGGTTGTGATCCGTAAGGAGGGACTTGCAATGAAAGCGTTTTGTATGTCTCTTTTAGTTCACTTAAAATAGTTAAAAGTTCTTTTTTGCTTTTTAGAAAGAAAAGAAAAATAAAGCTATTTTAAGTTAGATTGAATGTGGTATATTGGAGAAGATGGTGATGTTGAAAAATGGAAAATAAAGTTTATAAAAAGAACTAAAAGAGTAAATAAAAGAGAGTTGGTGATGGAGGTGATCTAAACTAATAGATTTAAAGAGAGGAAGAAAACTTAAAAGAAATACTTGCCTACTTTGGCCAAATGTTTACCTTGAAATTTTAGCGATGGTGTTACCTTGAAGTAGAGGCGATCAGTGCATAGCCATAAGAATTGATTCCCATCTCTTCCATATTACATCATCAAGATGACATAAGTATGAAATGATACAAACTGAAATTAGAATCCATCGTCATGAATCGGTGGCACTTGCAAAGGCAAGGCTCTCTTGATGCTATAAGCTAACTTGGTTTGCAATTGATACCAAAAGAGAAAGTAAAAAGAAGAAGAAGAACAAGAAAACAACGAACATAAAAATTCGTACCTTTTGATTACATAGAGAAACGATGAAAGAAAAGGGGAAGGTTACATCGGGATCACTCTCAACATAAATCTCTCTCTTACTTACTTGAATCTCTGTCTAACTTATGTTTACAAAAAAATAAAAATTGCATTAAAATTAAAATGAAAACCTACACTAAAAAAGAATGAAAACAAGACTAAGGATTTTTCTCTGCCTAATCGTTCTCTCTGACCTTTGAATTTATAGATATTTATGTAAAAACGTAACGGGGAGAGCGTCAGAAGATAGGGGGAGCAAATGCTTCCCGTATCTCAACTAAAATGCGGCTGATCTACAAAAAACGCGGCGGATCCATGGCTGTTTTGTGGCCATGTGGCCAAATCCGGGGAGACTGCGTTGGATTTCCTGTTTGCATGTATTATCCACTTGGTTTCTCGGTTTGAGCTCTGAATTTGACGATATGAGGGTTGATCTTCAGCAACCAAAATGGATTCAAAAAATCCGAATTTAACCAGCTTTCATTTGGTGTTATCTCTTTGATTGGCTCTGATCTTCAGCTGAACATTTGCCCTCATCCTTGATTTTGATTTAATCTGAATTTCAGTGGGCTTTTGTGTTCGTTTTCTCTCCTTTTTCATTTAATAAACACCCTATAAATAATTAGACAAAAAGATAATTAAATAGCATAGTTTATTAAACAAATAATATGAGAATGTGATGATAAATATGCAATATTGGCGACCGATCACATCCCCATACCTATCTTTTGCTCGTCCTCAAGCAAAACAAATAAAAAATAAAACAGAGCTATTCTAATCTAACTCACTTTCGTAGGAATCACGGTTGTATTTTGCCGGTGCAACAGGTCGTTAAACCTCTAGGGGAGATTATCTCTAGAGGACGAGTTTTATCTCATGAGAGTTTTTAGTAAATTACACCCATAAAATCCTTAGAGAAAGAGAAACAAAGTGCTAGTATTTTCGAAAGCATTTTGAAAAAGAGAGAAAATATTTGAAGTATTAGTGTAAGAGTTCAAGTAACCTATAAGTTATAAGAAAATCTAACTTTTCATTTCTAAACTTAATCTCTATTCAAAAGCTTGTTATCAATAAAGGTAAGGAGTCAAACTGTATTTCTTATCTAGTCTATTACTTTATCCTAAGTCATATGCACCTTCGTGATCGTGAAATTTTGATTAGGGATTCTTTAACTCTAACTCTTATGCCTTATTTAATTTTTCATAGTTTTGATGATATTATTTCTTAGCTCTATTAGTCTTTCTAATCTGCCCATGTAACGAGCCTTTAGTCGGTGACATCCAAACCGGATAGTCTTAGGGCACTGGATGAGGAAATACCCCAAGGACTTACAGACTCGAGCAAACAAGGCCACAAAATTAAGGATTTTATTTATTATATGGATCATTTTTAGGCGCGAATACTTATGCTTTATGAGGCGAAATTACCCAGCTTAATTAGAGGATTTTTGATATTTTTTCTTCTTTTATATAAAGAATAAAAATCTTTATTTTTGAAGCCTAAGTGTGTAAGTGTATAAAGCATGCATATTTCATCAAAGTAAAAAATCAAGACTAAATTACTTTTTTAAATTTTTTTCCTAACTCTAGAAATCAAACAAATAATCTTATCTTGACAAAGTATAAGAAATCCTTATTATGATTCTCCTATTCATTAAAATTAACTTAATTTCTTATAAGAAATAGGTCAAAATATTGCTTCTCTTTTCAAAAAGTTTTTAAAACAAAGAAAATGTTAATATTTTTTAATTAAAAAAACCTATGTTATGTTAGAACCCCCCACACCTATCTCATGATTGTTCTCAATGTATGAATGAATGCATAAATACACAAAAAAAAGGGAAGGAAAATGTTGCCTCAAGGTGGTGGTTCCGGTGGTGGTCGGATTGGGCCTTTGCTATGAAATCAAGATAAAATGGTGGTTCATGGAACCCACCTTTATTAACCTCTTTTTTACATACATATTTACAATCCCCAATATGAATAGGATCATCTAAGATCCTATCATGAAAATTATTCCCTTTAAATGACCATTCTTAAAAATCATTACTGAGTCATTATGGTCTATACCTATGTCCAACAAAAGAATGTGACTTGGTGGAATGGTTGACTTGGGCTCAAGAGTGTTCGGGAACCGTTACTAACTCAGAAAAATCAAGTGTAGGCTCGAGAGTCAGTATTGGTTCAATAGTTGAGTCCAAATCAAAGAATTTAATTTCACATTCTTTTCCCATCAATGAAATGTGACTATCCAAAAGAAGTAGTTTAATTTCTAGATCTATGGGTACGGGAATAAATATTGGCTCGAGAAATTGGTCCAAATTGGGTAAGAATGCCGGAGTCAACATAGATTTGAAAATGGAAACTGAATCACAAGTTTGGAGATCGGGGTCACAATCACATTCAAGTTCAATCTCATTGAATGAAAAACTTACCAATTTGTCCAAGGTTTAAAATTGGTCAAATTCAAGTTTGTGTGATGAAATTGAGTTTTGGTCAAAGTCTCCAAGACATCATGATTTTTCGTTCTTATCAATATAGGTAGGGCAATCGAGAATTGTCGAATATGTGTGAGGTAAAGTTTTCTCATTCCTATCTTTCACTATATTAATCAAACGACTCATTTGTGCTTCTAACCTATTGACGTATTAGAAAAAATCATTTTTGGACTGAATCAGCTTTTCTATACTCCTATTTACGTCTATAGGTTCTTCTTCTTGTTGTGAGACTTTGAAAATAGAGTAAGGATCTTGGATTTAGAAGTTTTATGAGAATTATGAGTCTATCATTTTTAAGTTTTTGTTCTTGAGACTCAATCATAGCTTCTATACTCTTAGTCATCTCAGATTTTTCTTCTATGGATTGATCATGACTAGGAAAATTTGAAGCTGAATGTTAGAATGGTAGTTGACTATATGACTCAGAGGAGTTGTATCCCCATTGACTCTGTGAAGAATAGTGATGATTGTTTCAGTCGTGTTCATAATATTGGGAGTGGGGCATATATTGATTCGGATAAGACTAATCTAGCATACTTGGTTGGTTATAGTTATGATATGCTGGGTTGGTAATATCCAAGTCAAAAGAGGTCGAGATGAAGTATGGATCACTATATGCATTGGAATAATTATAATTGTAATCCATATCACAAAAATGTCAAAAACAAAAGCAAAAATAAGGAAATGAACAAACAAATAAAAAAAGAAAAAATCTAGCCTAAGTTAAATCTTAGACCTAGATGATTCCTAACTTGTTAGACTGTTCACGGGGGGTAGACCACAAGTTAATCGGCCAGGTAAGGGCAAGACTAGTGGGAGATATCCGTGCCCAAGCAACGGGCATAATTATATTAAATCACTGTTCTTCAAAATTTTGCCTTTCAATCCCCAACCTTTAACACTGATTTGACAAGAATAAAATTCTAAGAACTTCTCCTTTAGATCAATCTTCTATTGAGTCTGAGATGTCCCTAGGGCCAACGCCTACTCAGTGTTAAGTTAGGCTTAGGTTAGTGAGTGAAAAGATTATTTTGGGCTAAGAGAGGGTAAAAACTTTCCCACCTTATCTTGTTTAAGGATGTGCCCTTAATCGTATTCGTGCAAGTGTACAAGTATAAAGAAAAAGCGACACTTTAAGTAATATACATCAATCAAAATATGTTTCATAAACTATATGCTATGTATATGAACGTTGGCCCCAACACTCTTCAATAATAAATAGAAAATGTACCGAAATAGACACGTGCCTAAATGCAAAGTCTAAACTTATTTTAGCATTTATAATTAACTATTTACTGTTGACGTAAACAGTATGTATAGTGAGTTAAACAAGAATATAAATAGCTATAGAAACTTAAACTTTGCAATTCAACCAACCTATAAAAAATACAAGTTAGTAGTTTACTCAGATTGCCGTAGGAACGCAGCAAATCTGAGGGCTTCTGGGCTCTGATTTCTTTAGCAGAGTCCAGGGCTACTTATATATACACTGCAGCAAAAATTCCCTTGATGTCTCCTTATGTACATACGAAGAGAGAAGAAAGTTAACCAAAATAGTAAATTAAAACAAGTTTTACCGTCCCTTCCCGTAACGGTGCCAAAATTTTGATTGAGGTTTTACCTGTACAAACAAATGCAGAATTTCAGAAATGAAGAATAGAAATGTAAGGTACTCAATTCTACCGCAATAGCAAGTGGCTATATCGGTCGTGATCCACAAGGAGGGACTTGCGATAGAAGCGATTTGTAAGTCTCTTTTTGTCCACTTAAAATAGTTAAAAGTTCTTCTTTGCTTTTTATAAAGTAAAGGAAAATAAAACTATATTAAGTTAGATTGTATGTGGTAGACTGGAGAAGATGGTGATGTTGAAAAATGGAAAATAAAGTTTATACAAAGAATTAAAAAGAGTAAATAAAAGGGAGTTGGTGATGGAGGTGATCTGAACTAATGATTAAAAGAAAGAAAGAAAAACTAAAAAAAATATTTACCTCCTTTGGCCAAATGCTTATCTTGAATCTTTGGCAATGGTGTTACCTTGAAGTGGAGACGATCAGCTCATAGCCTATAAGAGTTGATTCTCATCTCTTTCACATTACACCATCAAGACGACACAAGTATGAAATGATACAGACTGAGACGAGAACCCATCATCATGAGCTATCAGTGGCATTCGCAAAGGTAAGGCTCTTTCAATACTATAAGACTCATTTGGATTGCAATTGGTACTAAAAGAGAAAAAGTAAAAAGAAGAAGAAGAGCACAAAATCAAAGAATATACAAATCCGTACCTTTTGATTACATAGAGAAATAATGAAAAAATGGAGGAAGGTTATATCGGTGTCACTCTCAACATAAATTTCTCTCTTACTTACTTGAATCTCTGTCTAACTTATGTTTATAAAGAAATAAAAATTACATTAAAATAAAAATGAAAACCTACACTAAACTAAAATGAAAACAAACCTAAGGATTTTTCTTTGCCTAATCGTTCTCTTTGATTTCTGAATTTGTAGATATTTATAGCAAAAATGTAATGGGGAGAGCGTCTGAAGATAGAGGAGGCAAACGCTCCCCATATCTCAACTGAAAGAGGTGGATCCGCGACAGTTTTGTGGCCATATGGCCAGAACTGGGGGAGGCTGTGCTGGATTTCCTGTTTGCATGTATTATCCACCTCTGTTTGAGCTCTAAATTTGATGATATCAATATTGACCTTCAGCTAACTGAAATGGATTAAAAAAATTTTGAATTTAACCAATTTTCATTTGGTGTTATCTCTCTGATTTGCTCTGAATTTAAGCTGAACATTTGCCCTCATCCTTGATTTTTATTTAATCAGAATTTCAGTAGGCTTTTGGGCTCATTTTCTCTCCTTTTTCATGTAGTAAAGGCCCTGCAAATAATTAGACAAAAGATAATTAAATAGCAGAGTTTATTAAACAAATAATATAGGAATGTGACGAAAAATATGCAATATTGGAAACCGACCATGATGTTAACATAACAAGAATGTGTGCTAGAGATGTAATGTTAACTTAATACTGAAAGATGTTGTTTTCACTGAGAAAATCGAGGAGATAATTATTAGAGATGTGATGTTAACTTAACAGTGACGTGTCTTGTGATTTGAGCTAGTTTGATTAGAGGTGTGATGTTAACTTGATCAGGACTTGTATTGCGATAGGAGCAGTTTTGGTGGACTTGTCATTCGATTAAAGAGAATTATAGGTTTAAATTTTTTCGCTGGAAATTTATAGAGATTTTTACCAACAGTAGTATGATGTTAGCGTGACGGGTTACGATTTGCAGTTTGAGCAAATTGAATTATCAGAGGTGTGATATTAACTTGACATGAATGTATGCTAAAGTTATGATATTAACTTAGCATCAAGATGGTCTTATTTTCATTGAGAAAACTAGAAAAATCACTATCATAGGTTTAGTGTTAACTTAACAGCGGGATGAATGCTAGAGGTGTGATATTAACTTAGTATTGGAGATCTCAGTTTTGATGAGAAAACTTGAGGGAAGATCATTGTCATAGGTGTAGTATTTAACTTAACAATGAAATGGATGTTAGAGGTGTGATGTTTTAACTTAGCATCGAACATCTCGAAAGTCGAGAGAATCACTGTCATAGGTATAATATTAACTTAATGGGAATATGTATTACGATATGAGTAATTTTTATCGGAGGTGTGATATTAACTTGACTGAGAAATTTTACGATCTGAGCAATTTAGTGGACTCATCATTCTATTAAAGAGAATTGATAAGTTAAAATTTCATTTTGCTAGGAAAAATTGAGGAAAATTACTGTTAGAGGTATAATGTTAACATGACAGGTTCAATCTGTGATTATTTTGCTGAAAAAATAATTACAGTTTTTTGTGGTCCAACCACTCCAAGGACGAGAATTGGTAAGGATTTTAGAGGAGAAGGCAGGATCAGGTCCCTCAAAATTTTTAGCAAACTCTTAGCTATTAACGGATTTGGTATTCCTTTACTAACTACCATTTGAGTTGGGCTAACCATGCTATTCCTCTCAGTATGATGAGTTATTGGGAAATTTTCGTTGGGCTTGAAAGCTAATTTTTTTTTCTATCCTTAACCGTCGTAGGCGTTGGATTGTTATTCCATAGATAACTTTTAAAATTTTGCTGAGGATTAAAGAAGTATTAATTTCATGGAGATTTGACAGGGAAATTACTATTCCCTATGAGTACTTATGTTAATGAAAAGACTCAATTGAATCATTTGAATGCCAAAATTTAAGTCTTGGCTTTAACGAGTATTCTTGAGGGCACATGAGGATGGGATTAGTTTTTAAACTTACACTTTGAAGTTAATTTTTAAAACTTGTTTTTATTCCATCCTTGAAGGCATATAAGGTGACGGAATTGGCCTCCACCACTGTGTTGGCCGTGAGCCAAGACATTGACTTTACGGGTCTCTTGAGAGATGTTGTCGCAAGCCATGTTGGCTCCACGGGAGGTTGTTAGACCTTCAAGAGAGATTAAGCCACTTGCTTTTTCAAAAAACATATGCGCTTCTTTATGAGAAGTATCCAAAGAGACTTGAGAGCGAGTCTTCCTTGAGACTTTGGGGCTAATAGAGCCCGAGGAGAGAAACTCTTCAAACTTCTCTTGGTCAAACTCGACAATGAATGGTTCGACCGCTGATCTAAGAATCTTGAGGTCAGCTTGCGCTACGACCTTCTCATCAGTGGAGAAAACATTTCCAGCGGAGTCACCATCTTTTGTTTTCGAAACAAATTGAAAGCATGTAAAATCTTTATTTGATTGTAAAAAAAAATTACAACAGATTAATAATTCAATTACAAAAGAGGGAAGAATGGTTGGATCTCCCCTTTGTTTAATGCTGGATTCTTCGTGTAGCGGTGGAGAGTGATTCTTGTTCTCTATTGATAAGCCAAACCTGAAGCTTGATTTTTAGATCTTCTTACTCTTGTTGAAAGCGCACTGGTAAAGTATAAAATCTTAATCAGTGGCTAAAATCTCAAAGAGCTTATAGAACTTGAACTCAGCAAGTTTATAAAGAGTATTCTCTTTAGTAGTCTTATGCTCAAGCTTCAGCCTTTTGTAGTTATCCAACTTTAAGTATTAAGCAACAAGTGTACCTTTTTAGGGATTCTCCTCCTCTGATCTATGGCTTCTTGGGTTCCTCATCTAGAACTCTCTCCCCTTTTCTCATAGCTATTCAAAACAATTTATAGAGAATTCTAAAGTGTAACCACCCCCTAAATCTCTCCATAATGGGAAGGGTGTAACCAACCCCTTAAATCTCTCTATAATAGAAAGTTATTCTCCATTACGTGGAGAAAAAATAGGGTGTAACTGACCAAGTTCACGGCTGTTAGTTATAGCAGAAATGCGGGTCTCAAAGTGGACGCGAACCTCGCTCTGATGTTGTGATGCGGAGCTCACAGGTTCGCGTCTATGTTATAATGCGAAGCTCACAGGCTTGCATTAAAGTTGAAACACGAAGCTACACAGGCTTGCATCTTGATGTTTAAATGCAACCCTGTTCGCATATTGAAGAGCAACACGACCATCATGTTTGGCACATAACACGATCCTCGTGTCGTATTGTTGATGAAATCTGCGTTTGAGGTTAGAACGTGATCTCCGCGTTTGCAAGGTCAGCGTCTGAGTTTTGGGAATGTGACCTTCACGTTTGATAAAGAACACAAGGTCCGTGTTTGAGTTAAAATGCGACCCTCACGTCTGGCATGAGGTCGGCGTTAGAGACTTAGTCCTCAGTATTTTTTAGATAGTGTACAGTTGGCCCCAGGGACATCTCGGACTCATTAGGAGATTGACCTAAAGAAAAAGTTGTTAGAATTTAACTCTTGTTAAATCGGTGACAAAGATTGGGGATTGAGAGGTAAAATCTCGAAGGTTAGTGGTTTGGCTTAATTAGGCCCGTTACTTTTAGTATGGATACCTCTCACGAATCTTGATTCTTTCTGGCTGATTAACTTGTGGTCAGATTGCTGCAATATACCTCCCACAGATAGTCTAATCAGTTAAGAGTCGTCTAGGTTTAAGTTTACCTTAGAATAGGCTTGGTTGATTTTTCTTTCTTTTGACTGTTTGGTTAACTTGTTTGTGGTAGTGATTGTGTATGTAAGTGTGGTCGAGAGACCCAAATTGTAACATCCTGATTTTAATTAATGTTCTAATCCTCAATTTATGAGATAATACCTAGTAATTAGTATTATAAATTTTAACCTTCGATTAATACCTTGATGATGGACTCGATAATCCATGAGATTATAAATTTTGAATTAATGGAAATTAGAAATAAATAAATTGCTAATAAATCATGATACAGGGATATATCACTAATTGTGTTAATTAGTGAATATCTTTAAATATAAGTGTGTATACATGTATGTATATAAGTATATACATAAGTTGAGTGTATAAAAATTTTATAATTGGGAGACACCCCACTAAGTTGTTCATATTCATTAAACTAATACACACTTAATTAAATTAGTAGTAATTAGTGAGTATGTGTGTGTGCTGGACAACTCTAGCATGAGGTGGGAGGAGTTAGCTATGTGTGGGATATTGTGAGTATAAGTGGCAGCATAGGGAAAATCTTAGCAGAATCAAAGGTCACTCCTTCCACCCTCACTCACGCACCCACTCAAGTTCTCTCTCGCTCTCATTCTCCTCTCTCTCCACCTCTCTTTTATTGATGTTGATGAGGGAAGGACGTCAAGGAAGGTCAGCCTACGGCGGCGCCGACTGGTGGCACGCCGACGGGCATCGACGATCTGTGACGGAGGGCAGCCCAAGTAAAAAGAGCAAGAGAGAGCAAGAGATCTTACTGTTGAGATCACTGTGAAATCACTGTGCATTCTCCAATCCTTTGCAATACTTTCCTTAAGAAGATGGCCATAATCTTAGATGCTTTTGTTTGAAGGGTGGTGGATAAGCTGGCAGAGTTGGCGAAGAACAAGGTTGTGACTGTACTGGGAGCGAAGGGCGAGCTCAAGAGGCTACAGTGAAAAATGGAGACGATCAAGTGTGGACTTAAGGATGCAGAGAGGAAGTGCACCAAATTAGAACGTGTTACAGGCTGATCTCAGCCAAAGGTTAGCCAGGGAAGCGATGGTGATGTCGGCGTCAGAGCGACAGACGGCGACCAGCGGTGGCGGGCACAGACCTAGCCAGACCACGTTGCTCCCTCTCCCTCCCTCTATATGACCCCCTCTCCCTCCCTTCCTCTCTGTGCTTGACCGACGACAATGGGGAGGCGGCTCCGGGGCAGTCGGCGACAGCGTGATGCCGGCCAGAGTGGCGGTGGGCCCGGCCGCGAGGGTGGGGGAGGAGCAGCAGCTTGCTGCTGCTATTCTGGAAAAAAAAGAAGGGCTTTTGGGTTTTGGTTTCAAATCTGACCCGTCAAGGACCCGAACCTGACCCAATAAGCTAAAGAAAGGTAAAATTTTAGTTTAACCCCTGAGTATTTTAATTATTACATTTTAAACCTTAATATTACAGTTTTGACCTTTAATTATTCTGTTTTGATAATCAGGCGATATTTTGGCCATTCGAAGTCGAATTCGGATGATTTTTAAACCGTTGCGATCATGGAGACGAGAGCTACATAGCCACAGAATTAATAAATAAAATCAGGCAGAGATGAGTGGGGTGTCTAATAGATTGAATTTAATTATACGATAATTACAAATATGACTTCCTGATAAATATATAAAACTTGTTTAGTATTAAATGCTGGGTTAACGATATAATAGTGATTTAATCGGATTGTGTTTATGCATTAATTTAAGTTGTCCGAATAAAGTATTATGATTGTTATAATCGAGAGTTAATAACTATATCACTAGTTCTGAAAAAAGTGATGAATATTGTGTGAGTAATACATGAACGAGACAATTAGATAAATATGATTAAATAAGCATGATGGGGTTACTTTAACTGATGTATTTAATTTTTTGTTAACTTTTGATACGTGTGGATGCATGTGTTTGTTGATGATAGTTCTTGATAGAACTAGTTAAGATTGTTTAACGATTTGAATTCTTAGAGTATATATGGGTATGTTAGGGTTTGTAGCTTATGGAGAAAGGGGCCACAGGGATCCGGTAAGAGTTGAAGATGGTGTGGAGGAAGGGGCCGTAGGGATCCGGTAGGAGTCAAACACGGTGTGCGTAACACCCGGATATTAAATTACAATTTAATGTCCTAATTTTGGGAAATGGTTTTGTTTGGATTGTGGACGCCGAGAGGTGTACTCTCGAGTGATGTTATTATGTATCCATATAAGTAGGCGATGTAAGCCTAAATTATCGTGAGCTAAAATGTATATTTGGACATATCAATATTTACAAAGGAGGTGCTGCCAAAATTTTTAAGAATTTGAAGATGATTATGATAATCTGCCAGTTTAAAAGAATATTTATGTTAATTGAGGATCTAAGAAGACTGGGACCATTGCATGTAATGGTCCCAGATTTTCAATCACTAAATTAATTTTTAATACAATTCAGTTACACTAATCAGTTCCATAATCTTTATAATCATCATCTAATTTGTCACAAATTTCGGCAGCATGTCATCTATAATACGAAGTCTGTCATAATACAACATATATAAAAATCCACAATCTGGTCTTAATATTGACCATCAGCCCATAAACAATATCTCATGCAATTTATAATAACTTTTTTGGTTTGACATCGCCTACTTATAAAAATCTAAAAAATTTCATCGTATAATCTCAACTTGAAATCAAACAAATAGCCTTATACACAAGAGTTCTCACTTCGATAAAACATCTTAACACAAACTGACTATAATCCATCTCCAAATAAAATCAGAATAGAGGTATATACAGATATATGTGTATACCTTAATACATCTAATACATAACCCATTATTTTGATCTACTCTGTAACATCAACTCTCTCTCTCTAGACACACACACATGTAAACAAAATATCCAATTATAGATCAAGAGCTTAGTGGACCCACACAACAAATGCTCTGAGTTTTTCTAGTGCTCTACCTTTGCCTTTAACCAGTCGTTATCTCTGACTTATCCTGAAAACATGAAATCTAAGGGGGGTGAGCTCAATGGCTCAGTAAGTGAAGTTAAACCAATTCTTAATTGAATTATAATATTAGTAGTGTATGGTATAAATGATACATGAAATATAGTGTATGTGAGCATGAAATACAATGTACATGGTACATGAAATATGTGATACTTGTATCTAAATTTGATTGTCGATTCACTTTTAATAATCATTCAATTAATCATGGTGTGTCCAAAACAACCAACATTGATATTTTCATTTCCAGTTAATGGATCGTATTCTGATGTTTAACAATTACCATACATAAGTAACATGTCTAATATATGTAAAGTGTACACACATATGTATATTACACATACACACACATATCAGTCATATACAAAATAGTAATATTTTACCACCTTCGACTCCTGCCGGATCCCTCCGGCTCCTTCCACATCATCTTCGACTTCTACCGCATTCCTCCGGCCCCTTTTTTCACACCATCTTCTACTCCTACCTGATCCCTCTGGCCCCTTCCTCCATAAACTACAAACCCCAACACACCCATATGTACACCAACAGTTCAAATCGGTAATCAATCTTAACTAGTTTTACCAAGAACTGTCATCAACAAACACATGCATCCACATCGTATCAAGAGTTTAACACAAAATTAAATACATCAGTTAAAGTAACCACATCATGCTTATTTAATCATATTTATCCAATTGCCTCGCTCATGTATTACTCATGCAATATTCATCACTTTTTCCAGAACTAGTGATATAGTTATTAACTCTCGATCATAACAATCATAATATTTTATTCAAACAACTTAAATTAGTGCACAAACACAATTCGATTAAATCATGATTAACCCAGCATTTAATACTAAACAAGTTTTATATATTTATCAGGAAGGCATATTTGAAATTATCATATAATTAAATTCAATCTATTGGAAACCCCACTCACCCCTAACTGATTTTGTTTATCAATCTTGCAGATATATAGCTCTCATCTCCATGATCACAACGGTTTAAAATCATCCGAATCTGACTCCGGATGGCCAAGATATCAGCGGATTATCAAAACCGAATAATTAAAGGTCTGAACTGTAATATTAAGATCTTAAATGTAATAATTAAAATACTCAGGGGCTAAACTAGAATTTTACCTTTCTTTAGCTTATCGGGTTGGGTTCGGGTCCTTAACGGGTCAGATTTGAAACCAAAACCCAAAAACCCTTCTTTTATTTTTTTTCCTAGAACAGTAGCAAGCTGTTGCTCCTCCCCCACCCCCACGCCCGCGGTCGTGGCCACTGCCACCCTGGCCAGCGCACGCCGCCGCCCTGGAGCGGCCTCCCCATCACCGTCGGTCAAGCACAGAGAGGAAGGGGGGAGAGGGGGGAGAGAGAGAGGGTTATATAGAGGGAGGGTGAGAGAACAATGTGGTCTTGGCCTGGTCTTTGCCCGTCGCTGCTGGTCGCCATCCGTCACTCCGACGTCGATAGCACCACTACATACCAGGCTAACCTCCACCCGAGCCCAGGACATAACGTGTTCTGATTCGATGCCCTTCCTCTCTGCATCCTTAAGTCCATGCTTGATCATCTTCATTCTTCGCTGCAGCCTCTCGAGCTCTCCCTTTGCTCCCAGTACAGTCACAACCTTGTCCTCTGCTAACTCTGCCAGCTTATCCACCACCCTTCCAGCAAAAGCATCTAAGATTATGGCTATCTTCTCAAGGAAAGTATTGTAAAAGATTGGAGATTTCACAGTGATCTCAACAATGAGATCTCTTGCTCTATTTATGGTGGATTGCCCTCCATCGCAGATCATCGATGCCCATTGGCGTGCACCAGTCGGCACTGCCGGCATCCTTCCCTCATCGGTGTTAACAAAAGAGAGGTGGAAAGAGGGGGGAGAGAAGGGGGGAGAGAGAGAGAGCTTGAGTATGTGCGTGAGTGAGGGTGGAAGAAGTGACCTTTGATCTCTACTAAGATTTCCCCTGTGTTGCCACCTATACTCACAATTTACCACATATGGCCAACTCCTCCCACCTTATGCTAGAGTTGTCAAGCGCGCGCACGCACGTACACACACACACACACTCTCTCTCACTAACTACTACTGATTTAATTAAGTGTTAATTAGTTTAATGGATATGAACAACTTAATGGGGTGTCTCTCATTTATAACATTCACTCAACTTATGTATATACTTACACACATACATGTATACACACTTATATTTAAAGATTTCACTAATTAACACAATTAGTGATATATCCCCATATCATGATTTATTAGTAATTTATTTATTTCTAATTTTCATTAATTCCAAATTTATAATCTCATGGATTATCGAGTCCATCATCAAGGTATTAATCGAAGGTTAAAATTTATGGTACTAATTACGAGGTATTATCTCATAAATTGATGATTAGCGCATTAATTAAAATCAGGATGTTACACAAATACATCTAGGTTAACTAGAAGCAGCTCACCGCCCAAACTAGAACCAAAATCAGATCTGATTATGGCTCAGCCGACATCTTTGCAGGTTCTATCTCATGAGAACCTCCCTTCCATCTTATATTCGGTTCCTGAAAGCCAATGGCAACAACTTCGAACTAAAGCCATAGTTCATCAACATTCTCCCTAAGTTTCATGGTCTAGAGTCTGAGATGCCTACTTCTTTATAAAAGAATTTGAGGAGGTATGCCTTATAATGAGAATACACTAGTTAGGAGATGATGCGGCTAGATTATGTTTCGTCTCTTCGCCCTAAGGACATAGCCAAGAAATGGCTACACAGTTTAGCGGTTGATTCTATCACATCATGGGATGATTTCATCAAGGCTTCTTGAAGAAATTCTACCCTATCCACAAAATCACTCTCACTAGGAAGAACAGCATGTAGTTCAAGTAAGAACTTAGTGAACCGTTTTGGAGGTACTTTGAATATTTCAAGGACCTCTTTGCCCCATGCCCTCATCATGACATAGAGAAGTGGCGACAATGTCAAATTCTCTATGACGGTTTAGACTACCAAACTAAGACCCTCTTAGAAATCATGTACTAAGAAAATTCTTGCAAAAGGATGAACACCAAGGATAAGATTTATTTGAGGATCTAGCTGAAAAAACCATCCAATGGAAGCCAACTCTCGAAAAGTGTAAGAACACTAATCAGATCTCTTCAAAAGGAGGTCTCCATTTCATAGAATCATTCATAGCTGCCGAAGTTAGAATTGTCAACCTAGTGTGAAGACTAAAACTTCTCAAAACAAAAGAACAAGTTCCAGTGAACCAAGTCAGCCCTAATCAAACCCCAAATCTGGACTGCACTTACTGCCAAGTCATGAATCATGTGTATTTTCATGCTCAGTAAAATATTGCCCGAGCCCATGACTGCGGCCTTTTCGAGGCCCCATAATAATTCTTACATACAAACTTACAATTCTGGCTGAAGAAATCACCCAAATCTCTCATGAAGCCAAAACAACCATGACCACTCAAGGTCAAACCATTCCAAACATTTCTAACCTCCATATAATCAACCCAATTTTCCCCATTATCAACACAATTTCCCCCATCAAGCTTCACAAATCTTCCTTCCAGAGTCCTCTAGTTGAGAAGAGATTGACTAACTTTGAGAAGAATATGGAAAATTTTATGAAAAACTTAGAGTCCCTCATAAAAATAATACAAAACAATCACATACAAGCCATAATGAGGCTAGAGGTTCGAATAAGTCAACTAGCTAATCCACAAAGTGAGAAGCCCAATGGTACTTTACCTAGTCAACCATTAACGAACTCAAGAAACTTTAACCAAGTTTATTTGGCTAAGAATCAACAGTTTAATCAATGTAATGTTGTTCATACATTGAGGTCGGGTAAGAAAGTTGATAATAAAGTGCCGATGCCACCCAATCCAATCCAACACAACTAAGCATCCGTCTTTTCTAGCTTCACTCCATCCATATCTAACGAGTCTGAAAAGACAAGTCAGCCGATCATGTGCATAAGCTTATAGTACCATTTTCAAATAGGCTTAAGACAAGCAAGCATAATGCACGGATGGAGAAGATAATTGTGATATCTAATCAAGTGAAGATTAATGTGTCACTTCTTGATGTTATCCAACAAGTCTTGCCATATGCAAAATTTCTTAAGGACATGTGCACAAAGAAAAGAAAACTAATGTACCCAAGAAAGTCTACTTCGCCACAAACATTAGTGAGCTACTGACGGCTCTAATCCCTTCAAGTATAAGGATCTAGGTTATCCTACCATTGCTTGCACAATAGGATAAGTTGAAATTAGTCATGCACTCCTTGATTTGGGAGCAAACTCCTTCTCAGTTTATTAACAACTCGGGTTGGGCAAGCTTAATCCGACCTGAGTCACATCCAATTGGCTGACTAGTCCGTGAAAGTTCCCAAAGGACAGTAATGATGTCCTTATCCGGGTCGGAGAGTTTATCTACTATATTGATTTCATAGTTCTTGAGACACAAGGTGTGTTCAATCCTAAGTCTCAAACTCCCGTTATCCTAGGGCGCCCGTTTCTTACTACTGCCAATGCAATTATCAACTGTAAGAACGGATTTATGAGCTTAACTTTTGGAGATATAACTAGAGAAGTCAATGTTTTCAACCTAGGAAAGTAACCCCGTGATGTAGAGGATCAAACATTTGAAGTCAACCTCATTGAGAACATGACAAGTGAACATAAAGAAGAATTGGAGCTAGAAACTGAGAATGAGTTCGAATTGGAGTCTATGAATTTTGACCTTGATCAGGCTACTGTGAATCGGGCATTGAGCCCTATTTCACTAAATTTGGAGCCAACAAACTTGACTTCTCCTTGTTTTCCAATGAAATTCAAAAATTGGGAAAACTTACAAAATTTTGAAGAGAAAACTATAAGTATATAAAAAAGAAAAATTACAACTGTCTCTTCTGAGGTTCTGGGAAAGTGTGCTGGTAGAAGTCTAGTCAGCACATGATCACTTTGTTTCATTGACGATGCGGTCGATGGAGTCTTAAGGAATTCTTTCTCACCTGGCTCCGGAGATTCCTTGAGAGAGAAAGATTTTAGGATATTAACACTCTGAATTTAGAGAAATGGTTCTCTGAATTTCTTAGAAGTAAGAAAGTCAGCTCTTTTTCTCTCTTTTAGCCTCTCTTTCTTGATGCCTTGACTTTCTTCAACCAGTCTCGAGCTCATGCCAAGAATGAGCTATTCATAGGCTCTGAGGGGTGTAATTGCCCCTAGAATTTAGCAAGACTGATAACAGTCAGTTAGCCTCGTGTCAGACGCTATTTTGAGCTTCACGTGAGGCTGTAAAGCCTTGTGCGAAGCTAAGTACAAGCCTTGTCCGAGGCTAGACAGGCTTGCGCGAGCCCAAAGATGATCATTTGACCTCGCTGTCTTCACTTAATGTGAGACGAAGTGGGCGAATGTAACCGCTCACTTAAAGTGATATTAACCCCACTAAAGTGTGGGGTTAGCCCACTAAAGACTTGTCAAGAGTTGACCTGGCAATCTCTACCATAAGGGGTGCAGAAGTTTCAAGCGAAGCTGGAATTAGCTTCGTGTGAGGTTAGCACAACTCCTCTGGTGAAGTCACAAGAAAGCTTCAGGCAAAGCTAGTATGAGCTTCACTTGAAGCTAGTATTAGCTTCAGGCGAAGCTGTAATTAGCTTCGAACGAAGCTAAAAATTAGCTCTTTACAGAGCTATGAAGAGTTTTAAACGAAGTTCACACGAAAAGCTTCAGGCGAAGCTATAAATTAGCTTTTTTCAGAGCTGTGAAGAGTTTCAAACGAAGCTCTCGGGAAAAATTTCAAGCGAAGCTAGTATTAGCTTCAAGCGAAGGTTACAGAGCTATGAAGAGCTTAAAGTGAAGCTATCCTCTAGGGCCACATTTAGGCCTCTTTACAAGTCATGCTTGGTTTACTCTTTGCTTCACTGGATCAGTAAGTTTTAAGTCATCGCTTGGTCTCTGAGGATGGGTAGAACCTAGTCATCAGCTTGTTTGTATCTTGTCTTTTATAAATGTCAACTAGTTTAGATGTCATTTGGACCAGTTGAAATGCTACCTTTGAAATTTATCTTTTTGGAGTGTCAACAAAAACCCCTTCAAAGTTTTTATAAATCTGCAATAGGATGGTTCAGATTTCAAAATACTTTGAATTACTTTAATTGTTGAAGAAAAGACCACAGATATGTGAATTTTAGCTTCGCCTTTATGATCTAACTCAGCTTCGCCTTCATGGCCGAACTTTGGTAGGCGAAGCTATTTGAGCTCTAGCCTCACCCAATGATTAAAATAGCCTCGCCTCTAGGCTAAAATAGCCTCGCCTTTGAAGCAGCCTCGCCCTGGGGTTATTTTAGATAATTTCACTTAAGTTGACTTGTCAGCGCTGCTTAGCGCTAGCTTCGCATGCGCTATGAGAGAGATTACTACCTTTTTAAGGCTAAGCACTCAAGTGTTTTAGCCTCGCATGCGCTTCATTTGAAGTGACAGCGGCGAAGTTAGGCCATGAGGTCTATAAATAGGACTCTTACAGTCCTTTTCTAGAGAAATTACTTTCTGTTTCTTTAGCGAGGCTGCAACAGTGTCTCTTCCCTCTCTTCTGAGTTTGAAAATACCAGGACCTTCATCCTCTTCATATCTCCAAAATTGAGATCCATGGCATCTTCACACCGTTCAGGCAAGGAGGCTGAGACCCATGAGGCTACAGAAGCCTTCACTCCGGTCATTACTCGATCCATAGCCGTAAGCCTAAGCTGTTTTAGAGACCCCACCAATTCATTGGTAATTTTAGAGAGTTTATCTCCCTCAATTTTAACTTTACCAGCTATTTCATGGATTGAATTCCCTTGATTCTCGCATTTGAAAAATTTTGAAAAAAGGTGTTAATCTTTTCAAGCTTCTTGACGAAACTAAGACTTTCCTGATTTAGGCAAAGTCATCTCTCAGGCAGGGCTAGCCTTGGCTATGCCTTGGCCTTCTTAATGCCTAACTATCCTTGTCGTATAGGCAAGACTATAACTTGGCCTTATTAAGGCCTGGCTGGCCTTTCTGAGGTGAGGCTAGCTTTACCATATAGGTGAGGCTATACCTTAGCTTTTTTAAGGCCAGGTTAGCCTTGCCATATAGGCGAGGCTATGCCTTGGCCTTTTTAAGGCCGGTTTAGTCTTTCCATATAGGTGAGGCTATTACTTGGCCTTTTTTAAGGCTTGGTTGGCCTTCCTGAGGCGAGGCTAGACTTGCCATATTGGTGAGGCTATGTCTTAGCTTTTTTAGGTGAGGCTAGCCTTGCCATATATGTAAGGCTAACCTTGCCATATAGGTGAGGCTATGCCTTGGCCTTTTCTTTGCTCAGTACGGTCAAAGGCTCATGTATTTTTATTTTTTTCGATTTATTAACATGCTTGTCTTTTGTTTCTTTGCAGTACACTATGCGTCAGGACCTTTGAATAGTCTGTTTGGAATAGTCAGAGGAATAAACGGGAACGTGCGCTTTCAGTTACAAGGCCAGACCTCGCTTTTCAATGACAGGAGTACACCAGAAAGGGACGCCTTAATTCTTACGGCTGATGAGCCTATTACCTGGAGCATATTGACCACCGCCCTGCTTGAAGATCATAACTGTGCGGTATATAAGAAACCGGATTTCCTATTCGGGGATGCAGCACCCGACACTAACCAGCAACTACTTATTGGGGAAGGCCAGTGGATCTTCACTATGAAAAGTGAGAAGTACAATCTTCTGTCAAGTAGGCGACACTTCCCACTCTCGTACTTCTAATCGGTAACAGCACCGCAGAAGATGAGATAGTCAGTGACTCAGTTTACTGATTTTGTTCACGTTGGAATTTTAACGCTAAACAGTTATAACCGCTGCGGGTCACCTAGGGCTGTACTCGGTATGCATCCCGGGAGGATAGGGTAAGACCTCCCTGTAGGAGAAAACCCGACGATGGCCCAAACTTTCCTGAACCAGTTCATCAGGGTCAAAGGCAACTATCCAGTGAAGCCCAACTGGGTATATCCTGCTCAGAAACCGTGGTGGAAGGACTTGGCGTTGTATGTCTTGGAACACTCTGAGGCAGAGCTGATGAGGATTGGACTCCATGAAGCAGTTAGGGCCACCTGCTATGGGATAGAAATCAACGTGCCTAATTTCTTTACCATCTTTGAGCTGTATTGTCCAGCTTCGGGGACCTTCTTCACCCCTGTCGGTGAATTAGGATTGGTGTTGCATGAGACGTGGGAAATATCCAACCTCCCGATGGGCTCGATGCCGTAGAGGAGTACTTTCTCCGCACAATGGAGCAGAGTAGATGGATAAGGGTGACCCAGAGATGTTCAAGACATCTCGTTAATTGATGTGTCACTTCTATATCTGCATGGACGTTCATAATACTTACAGGAACGCGAATGGGATAAAGGTCTGGGCTAATTATCTATTCCTAGTTTTGGATGGTGCCCCGGAAAATATTCAATTTCAGATGATGTATCAAAAAGAAGATAATATCAAGTGCTCATGAAGATGTTATTCTGAAGGAGGATAACGAGATCTATAAAAAGGGTGACAGGTTTAAGAGCTTTCATCATCAGGCGAAACATCCCATATCTCGAAAAGCTCTCCTCGCCAGCTTCTTGTCAGTCTAGTTGAAGAAATGTGTCATTCTATCTCCTCCACATGACCGAATCTTGTCATGGGTGCTTCTCTCTGCTGTCCAGCTTGCCTATAAGAAACCTCTTGGGTTGCTTCCTGCCATGGTCTGCAGCATCCAGTATAGTCTCCGGGCATTGACAAGCTTTCTGTATGCCACCGACTACCAAGAGAGGAAAGGGGCAAGTGCTTCCTCGCGACGGACCCTGTCCTAGAGTGAAAATGCCCTACACATATCTAATGGTGTGGTTCGCATTACACTGTCCCGCCATTATCCACTCGGAGAAGAGCCGCCAAAAGGTGCATACTTTAAGCATCTTCGTCGCTTTGAGGGGTCACAGTGATTGCAGACCTACATAGCCGGGGTGCAAAAATGGCACGTCTTTATGACGCGAACAACCTCTATAGATGCTTCCCCTCCATTCCCGGTGTTGTATATGGTGAAGAATTCTACGATGTGGGGGACAAAAGATCTTTACTTGGATAAAGCGTATTTAAGTGCCTAGTCAGTATCTGACCATCCCACTTAGTGTATCGATGCGAAGATATCTGTTATTTGAAGCCGTACGTCTCCAACCGCTTCGTTCGTCAATTTGGATATGCTAGCTTTATGTTGGCAATCATAATGCCCATCTGGAATTTATGGGGAGCTTGATAAATAGAGCCAGAGCCTAGAGACACTTCATTATCGGCTGCACCGACGCCCAATTTTGCATGCTATACTTAACCTCTAATCTATTAACATCGCTAGGGTTTTGTCAATGGTATCGGACCTCTAACTCTAACACTTTAGAATTCAACATCAACTCAACCGGGACAAGCTCATCTGCAAGCGGTTGAAGCAGAAGGCGGCAGAGCAAGGTCGGGGGAAGCGAGTTAGGGTCCGAGGTCTCCCAGAGTTCTTGGCTAAAACTGCAAGTGAAGCTTCAGATGCTGAGAGTCCTTGCTCAAAGGATCTTGGTAGTGGAGAAACCGTTCAAGAAGCTACTATCAGAGTAGGTAAAGCTCCACTTGAAGAGGAGAAAGAGGAAGAAAACTATGACATGCACTTCAAGCGGAAGCGAAAGAAGCCACAACCAAAGAAGCCTGCCCCTAAAGAACCCACCCAAAATGAGGCTACTCAGAATGAGCCTCATATAAGCAGGTGGTAAAGAGGGCTCATCGAGATGCTCGTCAGGCTTCTACTGCTACAGTGAGCGAGTCTGTAGCAGAAGTCCCTTCCTCTCCATTAATTATCAAGTTGCCTAGTCGGAAAGGGACTCTGAAGGAGCCTACTCCGGTTCCCGGTAAGCTTGATTTTTTTCACCTCTGTTTTCTTTTTATCTCTCCATTTTCATGATTAATCCTTTTGTATGTTAATCTTGGATGCAGGTCTGGAAACTCAGGATGGAGGAGAGGAACAACTTGACGATCTCTTCATCTACAAGGAGGGGGATGAAGCAACATATTTTGTCTCTGAAGGCCCTAGGGATCAAGAGCTAGATGTTGGGCTTTTTAGTGGGGCTGCCACTACTTTAAAGAAAGGTGAGGTCGCCCTTCAGGGATATGAATATGAAGACGTGGAGATTCTAGAAACCCCTGAAGAAAGATGACCAATCATATTACCAACTACTGAGGAACCAGCTATTTGGGAGGCTTTTGCTGAAACTACCACTGTTATACATACTTTACCTGCTAAAATTGTATTAGAGGACGTGCCAAGTAGGAAGATGGATTCCCCAGTAAACCCTACCATCGAGGTGTCTTCGGCTGAAACTGTTGCTGCTGGGGTCACCTCCCGTATGAAAACTACTGCTATGACGATCAGCACTGTGGTCTACTGCTGACACCTCAACTCATTCAGGTAACGATCGTAAGAATTTAGCAATCAATTTTTCATATACAATATCTTCTTTCTTTAACTCCAAAGCTTTTTTGCAGAAACCTTAGCACTGACCATTCCCACTGCAGGGCCATCTCAAGAGGAGGCTGCTGCTTCCATCACATTAGACATTGGGGGATCGATATTCTTTACCGTAGCATCATTCAACGTTGACTCTTTTTCATTAGTGATTTAATAATGACTGACGAGGTAGCGTCTGTGCCTTCCACCATACCAACCTCAAAGCAGACTAAGTTTTAGCTTGAGTCCACCAGCGAGCCGGTTTCTACTCTTACCACGTCTCCCATTCCGGTCGCTATTGGCTTAAAAGTAGTTGCCAGCTGGTTGTTAATCTGGATCTTATGATTACCAGCCCTGCTTCTCTGGTAGCCAGCACGCTTGTTTCCATGAAGATTCCTCCTCGGCTGTTACCTATTTCCTCTGTTGGGCTGACGACTACCCCTGCGACGCCTTCAACAATCATGACCACCAAACTCTCAGAGACCCCTCCTTCAAAGCTTACTCGCTTGCCTAGAGTGATAGAAGTAGAGAAGGAGTTCAAGACGGAGATGATTGATACCTTCTACAAGGGTCTGAAAAGATGCATCTCTTTGGTGTTAAAGGGTTCAGCCAGTCCCTTTGAGTTTCTGAAGGTGGTCCTTGCACGAAATATAGAGACCATCAAGGATTTTGGAGGAACCGATCAAGCTGCCTCTTTGGAGCAGATAGTGGAAGATCTCGAGAAAGATGTGGGCGAGTGGCATCTCCTGAATAGCTCAAATCTGACACCATTTGTTGAAGAGGAGGTCAAGCGTCTCTCTGATCGTATGTAGAAGACTTATGCAGAGATGTAACGGGAGCTAAAAGCGGGATCACAGGAGTTGAAATTCTTGGAGGCTGAGAGGATCAAGATTACCGACGCGGTTGATGCTTCCAACAATGCACTTGTTGATGCCAATGAACAGATTGAAAAGGCAGAAGCGATGATAAAGAGGGCCAACTTTCTTATATCTAAAGCTAAACTAGTGCGAGCGGAGGAGACTGCTCAGCTAGAACAGCTGAGTGCCTAGAGCGATCAAGCCTCAAGATGGAGGCAGAGGAGAAGGCAGTGATAGCGGAGACTCAGGCTCGCTTGGCTCAGCTGGTGGTCGTTAACCCAGAAGATCTGAAGTTGCAGGCTCTTGCTAAAGCTGAAGAGAATAGGAAAAAAAACTGTCTTCTCTTGAGAGTAAACTCATATCATATGAGAGACCAGTTTAATGTAACTTCTATATATCTCTTCTTTTTGAATCAATAAAATATTTTCTTTTGACTCATTTGCTCTTCTCCATGTCTTCTTCTTTGTTTGCGTGTATAGCCCCCAATATAAAAAAAATTTAGTATAAATTTCTTTCAAAGAACTAAAAGGGTGAAAATTCACTAAATTGAATTTTCGAAGAAATTATAAATGTGACTGAAATTATTCAGAGCTTAAGAACATGATAAAGTCAGTCAAATATTATCCACTGGGGATTAAAAGAATGTAGATTTAGGAATTCGTTAGGAATCACTAAATCCAAAAAGATTAAGTCTGGAGATCCATCAGTTCAGAGGTGACAAACTGGATATAACTGATTAGAAATTATTAGACATGAGATTTTATCGTTCAGAGGTAATAAATTGGACATAACAACAAAGAAGGGTGAAATTGAGTAATCATCGGTTCAAAGGTGACGAGCTAGATATAATCGATTAGAGATTACCAAACGCGAAGTGTTTGCTATTCAGAGGTGACTAACTGGACATAACAGTAAACGAAAAGGGGAGACCTCACTATCTGTCAGTTTAGAGGTGATGGTCTGGACATGACCGATTGAGAAGCCATCAAGCTCAGGATTTTGTCATTCAAAAGTGATGAACTGGACATGATGACAAAATGAAGGTGAACCCGATGTTTGGGACCCGTCTATTCAAAGGTGATGAACTGGACATGATAGCCTAAGACATACTAAATTTCTAATCCGCTACCAGAGGTAGTTGTATTAACTTAGCAGCTAGCTCACTGAGGACTGCATGGGTAAATTGGATCTGGACACCCATTGCTTCAGAGGTAGTTTGGACGTGACCAACTAAGAGAAATCAGGCTTACAATCTGCTATTCAGAGGTAATCGTATTAACTTGACAGTAAGAATTTCCGGCCCTGACGGGAGTAAGAAGAACAAGGTCATGGACTTGTCTGTTCATAGGTAGTTAACTAGACATGACAGTTTAAGTACCATAAAAGGGAAGAGATCTAGGCATCCGTTAGTTCAGAGGTAATATCGGCATAACCGATTGGGAGTTACCAGACTTAGAGCCCTGTCGTTCAGAGGTAATGAATTAGACATAATGACAAAGGGGAATTCCCTACCAGACTAAAAAATGAGACTTGGCTGTCTGTCGGTTCAGAGATAACGTAGACATAACTGATTGAGAAGCCATCAAGCTCAGAATTTCTACCGTTCAGAGGTGACAGGCTGAACATAACGGTAAAAAGAGTTATTCTACTAGGGAATGTGATTTGATTTTGAATTTCATGGGAACAATAATGTTTTCCTAGGGAATCATTTCGAAGAAATTGTCAGAGGTATACTGTTAACATGACAACCAAAGAGTCGACTAGGGACTGAAAAGGGCAATAATCGACTCCGAGGTGACTCTATTAAAACTCGTTGGGGAGTTAGAAAAACGGATCCCATGAGAGATTATAGAGAGTTTAGCGTTCTTTAAGATGTCAGAGGTAATCATTAACGTGACATAAAGAACTCTATGGGGATTCCATAGGGAGATAATTATTTCCTAAAAAGTTATCAGAGGTAATCATTAACGTAACAACCAAATTTCTTACTGGAGAGTTAGAAGGAGATTTGTCCGAAGTGATCGTGACAACTTCTTTACTTGGGGGTTTATAAAAGCAACTTGCCAGAGGTATACTGTTAACTTGACAATGACTTATTTACTATTAGAGGTGTTTGAACATAACAGCAATTTGAGAGGACCAGCCATTCTATGGCAGAGAAAGGCAAATGAAGTTTTATAAACTGAGAATACTAGCAGGATCAGCCAGGGTATTCAAAAGGTTTTACTGTCAGAGGTGTGAGCTTTTAGCATGACAATTTTGATTTATGACTCATCTCCTTGACAAAATGAATACAATCTTCTGTGGTCTTATCATTTCATGGATTGGAATTGGTAGGAGAAGATGGTGTTCCTAAAACTTGTTTAGGAATCAGCGCAATTCTGCCTAGGATAGGAGAGTAATTCTCCTAAAATGAAGGGAAAATTAGAGGTGAAAACTTTAACATGACTTATTTGTTTTGTGGATCCACCATTCCATGGAAGGGAATTGGCAGAGAATTTTGAAGGAATCAAGTGGGATCAGGTCTCTTAGGATTTTTAGCAAATCCTCAGCTATCAATGGGTTTGGTAAGGCTTTACCAACTACTGTCTGAGTTGGGCTAGCCATGCTATTCCCCTCAGCATGATGAGTTATCGAGGAGTTTTTATTAGACTTAAGAGCCAACTTTTTCTTCAATCCTTAACCATTAGAGGCTTAGGGTCATTTTGTACTTTATGTAATTCTGTGGGGATGTCAGTTAGCAACTAACGTTCATCATGGAATCTTTTCTGGTGTCTTTAATGTTGAGACCGTGCAACGTTGTCTCCTAATGTTCGATCAACTTGACTTCGAAGAGATCCTCAATGATCAGAGGTATAATGTTAACTTGATCATGGATGATATTTCTTTAAGAATTTTCCACTGATTGACATCATAAGCATGTCGTCGTTTGGATTGGACAGGTGATATGCTCCATTTGAGTAGACTGTCTCTGCTACAAATGGTCATTCCCATTTAGGTCAGAACTTGCCTTTAGACTTGTGTGTCATGACCATAGGTCATCTAACATTTAAGATCAAATCTCCCTTCTAGAAAATTCTCTCTTTGACCTTTTTGTGATGGTCTTTGAGATTTGAGCCTGATAACGCTCAATACGCTCTTGAGCCTATAATCACTTCTCATCTAGCACTTCAAGCTCTTAGAGACGTAGTTATCTTTGGCAGTCATCTTGGTTGCCAGAGCAACACAAAGTGATGGTATTTGAATCTCCAAGGGTATAACCGCTTCACATCCGTATACCAGAGCAAAAGGCGTATTGCCGGTTAGGGTTCAGACTGTAGTTCAATAGGCCCAAAGACATTCACTGAGCTTCTCATTCCAATCTCGTTTACTTGTGGAAACAAAATTTTTAAGGTGCTTGATGATCTTCTTGTTGAATGCTTCTGCTAACCTATTGGCGGCGGGGTTATATGCGATTGAAGTGACATTCTGAATTCAGTGTTTATCATAAAACTAATAAAATGATTGGCTTGCAAATTGGGGACTATTATCATGGATGATCCTTCAGGGGACACCAACTCAATGGATGAGATTGTGTTTGATGAAGTTGATGATGTTAGTCGTTTTAACTTTAGCAAGCGATACAACTTCTGCCCACTTTGAAAAGTAATCAGTTATCGCAATAATGAAACGATGACCTCTAGCTAATGGAGGACTGATTGAGCCTATTCCATCAATTCCCTAAGCGTCGAATGGCCATACTGCGACTGTGGGATGGAGCAGTTCTAGGGTTGGTGTATAAAATCTGCATGGATTGACAAGTCTTGCACCTTTCGCATATTTAACTGCGTTAACAATCATAGTCGGCCAATAATAGCCAAGTCGGTGCAGTCGATTCTTAAACTTCTGACCTGGTTGATGAGCTCCACATATCTCATCGTGGGCCTCTTTGATTACTTCTTGTGCTTTCAAATTGGATAAATAATGAAGAAGTATACTGTCGTATGAACGGCGGTATAGCGTCTTTACCACTGCATCATAGTAGTATCGAGTAGACCTCTATCAAACAGACACCGCTTCCCTAGAGTCATCAGGCAATATTCTTTACAAGGCATAGTCGATGATCGGGAATCACCAGTCCCTTGATTCGAAGTTTGTCGAGGTTGTATGAACTTCGCTAACCTCTAAACCATACTTCAGACATAAGAGATGACGGGTGGTCACTATGAGATGGTAACTGTATTAGCAGGTAAAATCAGTGTAGCTGTTAGTGCAGCTAGAGCATCTGCCTTTGTATTTTAAAGACGAGATACATGACTGATGTAGAAGCCATCAAATGTATTAGCCAACTGAATGGCTATATGGTGATAAGGTATTAGGTCTCCATGACGGACTTCATATTCACCCTTGACTTGGTTAATGATTAATTTGGAGTCACTATATGCTTCAAGGTATCATACCCCTATTTGTTGAGCGAGCTGGAGACTAATAAGCAAGGCATTATACTGAGATACATTGTTGGAACAAGGTCCCGTCAGCAAGAATGCACGAGGGAGGACATGATTCTCAGGCGAGATAAATACAACCCCATTTCGGTGACAATCTTGGCCTTTGGTCCAGTTCTTTATGCACCATCAAAGAAAAGCTGCCATACATCATCGCTTGAAGTCATGTTGGTTCCGATAACTTCATTCAGAATATCTTCATGTAGCTTTGAAGTATCTGGAATTGGATGAGTTGCTAAGAAGTCTGCGAGGGCTTGGCCCTTGATGGTCTTCTGAGATATGAAGGTCATGTCATATTGGGATAGCAATATGGTGCAATTAGCCAATCTAGAGTTCAGAGAACCTGGCTTTGTTATAAGAATCTGTAAAGGTTTGACTCTCAAAATGATATGAATGGTCTAGCTGACCAAGTAATGTCGTGTCTTCTGGATGGCGAAGATGGGAGCAAGCCACTCCTTTTCAACTGGGTTGTAGCGACTTTCAACCATAATCAAAGTTCTGCTAAGATAATAGATTGCTTGATCGTCACATTCATCATTTTTCTGTGTGAGCAGAGCACCTAAAGAATGGTTCATGGCTCTTACATGAAGTAAGAATGGTTTCCCCAAAACAGGAGATACCAGGACCGGAGGCTTAGTGAGATATACTTTGATGTTCTCAAAAGCTTTTTGACAAATATCATCCCAGACAAAAGATACACCTTTCTTTATTAGTCGTGTAAATGATTGTTAGTGACCTGACAGATTTATGATGAATTTACAATTGTAAGCCAGCCTGCCTTGAAGATATCTGAGTTCTTTAAGATACTTTGGAGGTTGCATATCTTGAATGGCTTTGATCTTGTCGAGATCAAGAAGAATTCCTTTGAATGTGACAATGAATTTAAGGAATTTGTCACTTGAAACTCCCAAGAAAGACTTTGTCGGGTTCATCTTCAACTGGTGAGCCCACATGAGATCGAACATCATTCTCAAATCATGGAGATGGTTGTTCTTGTCACGACTTTTAATTGCAATGTCATCAACATAACACTCCACTATCTTTCGTAGGTGATCGCGGAAGATTGTACGCATCGCACGTTGGTAGGTGGTACCTGCGTTCTTTAAGCCAAACAGTATAACCGTATAGCAAAACATACCCAACGGTATTCAGTATGACATATGCTTTTCATCTTTTGGGTACATCTTGATTTGATTGTACCCCGAAAAGCCATCCATAAAAGACATCTTTTGAAATCACACGTGTTGTCAATTATGACATTCGTGATGGGAAATAGAAATTCATCTTTAGGGTAGGCCATATTAAGATTTTGAAAGTCAATATAGACTCAGATGTAGCAACCCAGTCTGGGTGACGTTCCTCTCGAATGAAGTGGCATTCGATGAGTTTTTGGACCTCAGCTTCATTGCCTCCATAACCTCAAGTCGAAAGTGTCCTTGCTGTTATTTGACCAACTTAGCATCTGGTTTGATGTTGAGACGATGCATAGCCACATGAGGATTAAAATCAAAGGCATGTCTTCATAACTCCAAGTAAAGACATCTATATATTTTTTTATCAGGGATATAAGGTCTTGCTTCTCTGTCGGTGAAAAACTTTTGCTTATAGAGATGAACTTCGGGTGCGTTTGATCACCCACATCAATTTGGATACTTTATCTTCTGTAGGAGGGTCGCGTTGTTCAAAATGCTTCTCCCATTGAAGATCAAGTTGTTAAGCCCAAGTGTCGAATGGCTCAATGTCCTCTTCTGGTTCCACCTGACTGGTTGTTGTCATGTTGACAAAGAGTTTCTTGAAGGCAACCCCCATCACTTATGTCAGATTTGCATTCTGATGAGTTTGAAGAATGTGATGGTAGAGACTTTTCGGACTATGAATTAGATCTAACAGAAGGAGTAATGTACTCCAACTCCTTGTGAGTTTGATCATGGTAATTAGCAGGCTTTCCCTCCGGTACAAAAGGTGGTCGAAGGATGTGTCACTCCTTTCCAAAATTCAAGCCTTCACCACGATGTAGGTCGTATCCCGTTTCTTTCATCATGCGGTGCGCTGACCGTGCATAGTAAAGAATTGTGTGGGCTCCAAGTCTTCATCCAAATCGTTGGATGTAATAATCCAATGTCTGAGCTTGCCAAATATGATTGGTGATTGGTCCTTCTTAGAAGGTGAAACTATAAATACAGATCCATCACTCTCCTCTATATGCATACATGTCGTTGATATAGGCAGTGGCATGTGTAGAGGACTCATGTCAACAGGACTATTTACATCATCGCAACACGAAGAATAATCAAAATTGACATTTTCATTAAGAACCATTCATCGCCATTGTCGGTTGAATTATTACAATTAGGATTCTTTAGATATGCTACAAATATTTCCTCATCAAAAAAAACCTCTGGATCCTCTCCCGATCTTGAGTCCACTTTGTTGTCGTTATCGATATCGGTAGGCAACATTTTTTCCACCACTAACTATTCTCTTTATAAAGTAGAGAATCAGTGAAGTAGTTCTCCACCCCTTTGAATGGCTGCAATATAGCGAACATCATTCTGACCATCGCCTTGTCATTCACATATTTGAAGCATTGATAGAGTGTGGAAGGCACAATCCAGTTAGCATGGATCCATGGTCGTCCAAATAAGATGTTGTAGGACATGTCAGCGTCAATGACGTAACACGTCTCTTCTGATTTCAAGTCTCCAATTTGGCATCAGAGATGGATCTTGCCCAAAGGATGACTACTCCCGGCGTTGAAGCCATATATGGTCGTAGTTGGGGTTGACAACCTGCTTAATGGGATGCAAAGAAAATAAAGAAGTCTCTTGAGGATAATGCTCAAAGCAAACTCCAGATCCACTTGTATTCTCTCAATGTGTGTGGATCCAATGTACCCTGTATAGTACAAGGCATGTCATGTCAGTTGTCCTTGAGGAGCATATCTTCAGGAGTGAAGGTGATTCATCGTACTTGTTGATGTACCAGATGGCATTAGGGGCATGAAACTCCATCTTCTTTTGTAGGGATTGGCACTTGTGTCAGAAATGATTCTGAATTAGCAAGAGTATCCCTAAGTGCCTCTCTTGTTTTCTTCGAGAGGCAGAGTAGCTCGTGCAGGGTAATACGAGTTGGAATATTGGCCAATTGTGCCAATATGTCAAAGCGGAAAGGAGCGTTGAATCCTCTGGAAGGATTCTTCTTCAAGGATTCATCAAAACAAATCACCTTCTATTTTTCTTTGTCCTTAAGCACTGGAGCCTGGACAGGTACAACGGTTCCAGACGTCGTTGGTTGGGGTGCTCTGTCGGGTGTCTAGTCGTATTGTCGCAAGTAATGTTTACCAGAACGTGTGCCCACCGACTGTAAGATGGTGGTCTGTGTTGCTAAGACAAGCTTCTCTCCTTCTGAGTCGTTGAGAGAGAGGCTACAATCACAAAGTCATCATCTGTTGCAAGAGAAACGACATTGCATGACTTGCCCTTGATCTTAGGCTTGCAAGCCTCCATTGCTCATCTTGGACAATATTTGGGTGGACCTACATGATCTCTCCAGATTCTATTATCATTAGAATGAGGCCATTAGCTTTCTGCTTTTCGGTCATTAGGTTGATGATATCCAATCTAGCCTTTGGACTGGGACCAAATCATTTAAACAGTCATCTTCAGGAAGGTCCCAAAATGAAAAGTCACCACGTTGGTGGTGACTTTCTTTTCCTCTGACTTAAGAGTCAGAACTCTAGCATCCACCAATGCTTGAATCATGTCCTTGAGGACAAAGCATCTGCTAGTAGGGTGATGCACCATCCAATGAAAGATGCAGTACTTAGGATCATTTGTACACCCACTTTATTAGGCCGCCGAACTTCGGGTAACCTGAGCTTATTACCCTTGTGAAGCAAGTGGAAGATCATCACCACCTATTCGTTTTTGAAGGAATACACCTTTAGCAGGAATTTGAATTCCTGATTGTCATTGGTGCTACTGTTCTTCTTTGGTTGAGCTGTCCCTGATAGCTCAATGACCATGGTTTCCTTTCCTTTTGATTGGAAAGATTGGGCTGCATCACGCCTCTTGGTATTGACCCCCCATTTGTTCTTGAACATTGAGGGTTCAAACTTCTTAGCCGATTTCTCGACTATCTCAGCTTGTTTCACAAGTTCCTTTCATGTATGGGCTTTGATAGTGATCGGTAAAAAGCAAGCACTAAAATAAGAGAAGGAAGTGTGGGTTGATGTTACTGCTTTTACGATTCTTCCGTAGTAGCGAAGTAGCTATACGGGTCGTATCCACAAGGAGGGAGAGCGATGGAAGCTTGATGCGGCTTCAAAGTTCAAGAAGAAAGAAAGTTCTTGTTTCCAAATAAAGAATTGAAAAGTGAAAACAAGTTGTTTTTAAGAATTATTGGAAAAACGTTTTGGTGGTTTGTAAAAGTGAATTTTTTCTTAGTTGTAAAAATGCATGGCTAACTTTCTACTAAGTGCTCCCACTAATTTCTAACTTTTAGAAGATAGCCTCACGATGGATCATAGGCGAACACAACCCTTTTGCATTGGAACTATTCACGTGAAAATCGAGTGAAAGTTCATCCTAAAACTTAACTTTACACGGCAAAAACTCGGACATTTCCTTATCAAGATCCAATAGAAGGCGAGAATAAGGGAAAACACGAGTGCACTAACGGTATCGGCAAAATTAAAAGGAAAAGTCTCTAACTTACAATAACAAGTAAAGTAAACAACCCATAAATCATCAAAAACTCATTAATCATGAAGTATAAGAAAGTAAATACTTGTAGGTAAATTAGAGTTAGAACCCTCATCTTAAGATGCCATAGTTCTTGTTTGCACAAGGCTTGTTTGACACTATTAACTCATTTGGGTTATCAATCAAGTGTTAGAAATTAGTGGGTTAGTTGTTAGTTAGCCATGCTAAGGAAAAATTAGTTAGCCATAAAAGTAAAAGAAACACCAAAGGAAAAGAAGTTGAGAGGAAGAGAGTGACACTATAACAAGAAACAATAAAAGGAAGAAGTAAACAGAAACGAGTTTACACTATAACAAGGCAGTAAAAGCAAACGAAAGCACAAGTAAATTGAAAGAAGGAAGAGAAGTAGTACTTGTATTAGCTTGTCACCCTTCAAATACAACACTTACACACTCTATCTCTTTCACTCTAATGGCTAAAGCTTAAAACTAGAAGAACAACAACAACTACTACAAACTAAAAACAAGACTATACAACTTGCTTTAACTCTGGATCTGCTTCAACTGAAGACCCCTGGGGGGTATTTATGGGCACCAGGGGGAAGGGGCCACGTGGGTGACCCGTGGCGCGAAGCGCAGGCGCGCGCGCGCCCAAAGGGCTGCATTTTCGCGGCCCTGCCAGGGCGGCGCACGCCTGGCTTCGGGCAGCGCGTCGCCCAGTCTGTCTTCGACACCTTGATCTTCTGGATTTGCGATTTGATGCCCTAGGCTGACAAAATCTTCACTCTAAAGTCAATGGCTACTTGGTAGGCTTTAATCACCAATTAAATGGTGATTTAGGTCTTCTTCATTTGCACACCATGGACCTAGGATCAAGCAAACAAGATTTTATTAACAAAATTTTATATGAAATAAATATGAGAATGTGATGAAAATTATACAAAATTAGAGACTAATCACAACCCCACACTTATCTTTTGCTCATCCCGAGCAAAACAAAAATAAGAAAATTATTATACAACTTTCGCAGGTGACGCGATTGTACTGAACACGTGCAACAAGCCTTTAAACCTCTAGGTTTCCCCTAGATGAGGAGTGTTGTCTCCTGAGGGTTTTCAGCGGATTGCACCCACAAAATCCAGTAAGTAAAGAAAAGAAGTTAGTTGTTAGAAAAAAATTTCATGAAAAAGAACTTTCAATCATCTAAGTAAAAATGACCGAATGATGTAAGAATTAGGTTTAACCCTCATAAGTCCTCTTATACTTTAACCTTCATAAAAGAAGAAAATATGGTTTTTCTTTAAATTAGGATGGATCTTGTACTTCTAACTCATTCTTTTATTTATTTTTTTAGATAGATATGCATAATGTGTAAGTATGATGTGCTTGGGATTTTTCAACTTAACTTTGAATATCATTTAATTTTATTAATATTTACTTATTATTCTTGGTTCCATTAGGCTTTCTACTTCACTTATGTAACACATATCAAACCGATGACTCCCAAATCTGATGGTCTTAGGACACCAGGTGAAAAAACACCCTTCAGGTCAAATATGCAAGTGGAGTAGGCCACGAAATCAAGATTTATTTATACATTATTCTATATAAATTTTTTTTGCGTGAGTAATCATGCTTCTTAAGGCACAATTATCCAGTTTTTTCAGAGTTGTGTCTCTAAATCCCAAGCATGTGTGTGGGTTATGCATATTCTACTAAGGCTAAATAAATGGTATGAGTTATTTTCCTTATCCCTTCTAACTTTTTAGTCAAACCAATCTTTCTTATTTATAAAGATTCATTTATAAGATTCCCGTAATTCCTACAATCTTTTGGTATTTTATAAAGAGTATGAAATTTCTTTTCAATCTGGAGATTTTTCTTTTTCTATTTTTCTTTTTTTTTGAAAGAAAAAGAAAGAATAAAGGGAAAAAGAAAAAGTGTTAGCATCCCCCCCCCCCCACCCTATTTAATGTATTGTCCTCAATGCATGCATATGGAAATGCAAATGCAATAAATAGGGGGAAGGAATGATGTCACCATCTTCGTGGACTTGGGCCGCCAAGTGCGAATAGGCTAAAGAAATGTCTAAAAGAATATAGAAGGGGTAAGCATATAAACAATTTTTTTGTTTTTTTTATTTATTTGTTGTGGTTAGGTGTATGACGGGGCAAAAAGAGTCAGCATACTATCATCCAGAGTCATAGGCTCAGTGGTCAAGAAGGGCTTCAGTCTTTTCTATTCACTTTGAATTCCGTGTTGTTTTTACGGTCTGCAATAAGCACAACATCGTGTGGGAAAACAGTGCGCACAATGAACGGTCCCGACCAACGAGTTTCAGCTTCCCGGCGAAAATATGAAGCCTAGAGTTAGCAGAAACCTATCTCCTAGGGCAAATTTTTTCGGGTTATGATCTGGTCATGAAAAAGTTTTGTTCTGCTTTGGTGATTCGAGCATTCTCATATGCCTCATTCCGTATCTCCTCTAATTCTAAAATTTGCAGTCTCCTTAACTCACCGGCCTTACTCAAATCAAATTTAAGCTGCTTAATGGCCCAGAGGGCCGGTGTTCTAACTCTACTGACAGATGACAGGCTTTGCCAAACTTGATTCTATAAGGAGACATCCCCAGGACTGTCTTAAAAGCAGTGCGGTAAGCCCACAATGCATCATTGAGCTTGACCGACCAATCCTTTCGGTTTTGTCAGACAGTCTTTTCAGAATGAGCTTGATCTGTCGGTTGGTGACTTCGACCTGCCCATTTGTCTGGGGATGATACGGAGTGGATAACTTGTGATTGATGGAATATTTTCATATTAGAGCTTCAAAAACTCTATTGCAGAAATGTGATCCATTATCACTAATTATCGCTCTGGGGGTGCCAAATCGGGAGAAGATGTTCTCTTTGAGAAATTTGACAACCTCTTTGTTGTCATTCGTCTTAGTTGGCACAGCTTCTACCCACTTAGAGACATAATCTACAGCAACCAAAATGAACTGGTTGCCAAAGGAACTGGGGAATGGCCCCATGAAATCGATACCCCAAACATCAAAAATTTCAACTTCAAGGATCGGGTTCAGGGGCATCATGTCTCTTCTTGAAATTTTCTCAATTTTCTGGCAATTTGCACATGACTTGCAAAAATGATATAAGTCTTTGAACAAAGTGGGCCAGTAGAACCCACTTTGTAGAACCTTCTCTGTAGTCTTGCAGGGACCGAAGTGTCCTCCGCATGAAAGGTCATGGCAAAAGCTGAGCACACTCCTCTGTTCCTCCTCTGGTATGCATCGTCTAATAATTTGGTTGGGACAATACTTAAAAAGATATGGTTCTTCCCAGAAGAAATACCGTACTTGGGCAAAGAAGCAGTATTGGTCTTGCTTTGTCCAGTCAGCGGGTAATTGTCCTGTGGCCAGGTAATTAACAATATCCGCATACCAGGGTTCCTTAAGAATGGCTAGGATGTGCTCGTCTGGGAAATCCTCATTGATCGGAGCTTGGATAGTTGGTGCATTCAGAATTCGTAAGAGATGATCAACGACCACATTTTCTATACATAGTTTATCCCAGATTTCTTAGTCAAATTTTTGAAGCAAAAGGATCCACTGAATCAGTCGGGCTTTTGCTTCCTTTTGGTCATGAGGTATTTTAGAGCTGAGTGATCCGTAAAAATTACCGTCTTCGAACCTGACAAGTAAGGCCGGAACTTTTCTAACGAAAAGACAACGGCCAAGAATTCCTTCTCAGTCGTTATATAATTTTGTTGGGCGTCATTCAAGTCCTACTCGAATAGTAAATCACATGATGCCTATTATCGATGCGTTGTCCTAGAACAGTGCCAATAGCGGAATCAGATGCATCACACATGATTTCAAATGGCTGGGCCCAATTAGGAGCAAAAATAATAGGCGCAGAAATAAGTTCTTGCTTAAGCTTCCCCCATGACTCGAAACATTCATCGTTGAAATCAAAGGGCACGTCCTTAGCGAGTAGGTTGGTTAAGGGCCTAGCGATTTTTCTAAAATCCTTAATGAACCGTCGGTAGAACCCAGCATGTCCCAGAAAGGATCTAATATCCTTGATGCTTTTGGGTGGTGGAATCTTAGCAATCACTTCTACTTTAGCCTCATCCACTTCTATGCCTCTCCTCAAAATCTCATGGCCCAAGATAATCCCCTGTCTCACCATGAAGTGACATTTTTTTCCAGTTTAGAGTTAGGTTCTTCTCCTTGCATCTTTGCAGCACTAACTCTAGGTGATGAAGACACTGGTCAAATGAATCTCCATAGATGGAGAAATCATCCATGAAAATCTCAAGAAAAACATTCTACCATATCGCAGAAAAGACTAAGCATGCACCGTTGGAATGTTGCGGGAGCATTGCACAATCCAAAGGGCATGCGTCGGTAAGCGAAGGTTCCGAACGGGCAGGTGAATGTGGTCTTTTCCTGATCTTCTGCAGCAATGGGAATTTAATTGTATCCCGAGTACCCATCTAGGAAGCAGTAGTACTCATGTCCAGCCAATCGTTCCAACATTTGGTCAATGAAGGGTAGCGGGAAGTGGTCTTTACGGGTAGTTGCATTCAACTTCCTGTAGTTGATACAAACACGAACCTTGGTAGGTAGTCTTGTTTGTACCAACTCTTTTTCCTCATTTTCTACCACCGTAAAGCCAGCCTTCTTTGGGACCGCATAAACAGGGCTAACCCTTGGCTATCGAAAATAGGATAAATGATCCCATTATCTAATAGTTTCAGAATTTCAGCCTTAACTGCCTCTTGTATGAAAGGGTTAAGCCTGCGTTGTGGGTCCCTCTTAGGGGTTGCTTCATCGACTAAATGGATTCTATGTTGTACTATGGCTAGACTTATTCCCTTGATGTCCTTCATCGTCCATCCAATGGCTTCCCTATGTCTTTTCAGAATAGACATTAAGCTATCCTCTTGTTGCTCAGTCAGGTGGGATGCTATGATGACTGGCAAGGTGTCCTTTCCGTCCAGGTAGGCGTATTTGAGGTGTTCAGACAAGGCTTTTAGCTCTAGGGAAGGTGTGCTTCATTGGAGGCAATCTATGGGTTTTCAATCCTATGATGAGGTACACTTGGGCTTGATGCCCAATCCACTGCTGAATCTACGATCTGGTCTAGATTAAAATCCTCAGCCTCCAGATCAAACTCTGCCTCAGTTTCTGTCTCCATGCTTTCCTCATGCTCACGGTCAGGTTTTCAATAGAATTAACCTCAAACGTCTGATCATTGACATCCCTAGGTTGTCTTCCAAGATTGAAGACATTGACTTCCTTCATCATGTCTCCAAAGTCAATCACCTGGACCCGTTCCTACAGTTGATTATGGCATTGGCTGTAGTAAGGAATGGGCACCCTAAGATGAAGGGAGTTTGAGACCTAAGATTGGACACAGGTTAGGTCTCAAGCACAATGAAGTCAACGGGGTAAATGAAATCCCCGACCCGGATAAGGACGTCTGTGATTTCTCCCTTCGGGATCTTCACAGATCGGTCAGCTAGCTGAATGGTGACTCGAGTTGGGATTAGCTCACCCAACCCAAGTTGCTGGTATACTGAGAGAGGTAGCAAGTTGATACTTGCTTTCAGGTCAAGAAGTGCTCTACTGATTTCGATCTGTCCTATGGTACAGGAAATGGTGGGACATCTGGAATCCTTGTATTTCACCGGAATGGGCCCAGACAGAATTTCACTTATATTGGTTGCCAAGAACACTTTCTTGGGCACATTGGTCTTTCTCTCTTTGTACACATGTCCTTAAGAAATTTGGCATAAGCCGGGACTTGTTGGATAGCGTCAAGAAGTGGCACATTCAATTTGACCTGGTTGAACATCTCTAGCATTTTCTCCATGTGCATATTCTTATTGTTGTTCCTAAGCCTATTAGGAAAAGGTGCTACAGGCTTATGAACTTGTTTAGCAGTTTTGTCCTCATTAGATGTTTGTGGAGCAGATTGGAGGAACTAGTAGAGGTGGAGGCGGGAGTGGGATCAGGATGGACTGGACTTTTCTGTTGGTAAACTTGATTATCTACCTCTTTTTCAGATCGCAGTGTGTGAACAGCATTGCACTGGTTAATCGATGGATCCTGAATTTCATATGCATGATTGGAGGTTTTTGGGTTAACTAGCGGCTAATTAGGCAAAGTACCTTTAGTCTTTCACTTAGGGAGCTAGCTAACTGGCTCATCTGCATTTCAATCTCGATATAGCATGTGAATGATTGTTCAGAGTTTGTCCCTGGTTTTGCATAAAAGCGGTTTGGGACTTCATGAAAGCCTAATGCTCTCCTCCAATTTACTGATTTTTCTTTTCCATTGGCGAGCTTTGGGAGGAGGAA
>JAVJIF010013816.1:0-87144 GCA_038442645.1 Agave tequilana
GTTTAAAAAGAGATTTTCTTGAGTTTTCCTCGACCATCTCTTTCCTTGTTTTCTCACACATACACTTGAGCTATCCATTGCTATTCATCTTATAGGAGTTGTAGTGAGATTGTTTTTAGGTGATCAAAGTGTTGTGATCACCAAAGACTTGTTCTTTGTTCCTTTGAGAAGGCGGACGGTTGTGTTCGCATTGTTTCGGGTCCTAGTGTGGACTCGGTTGTTTCGGGTTCGGGTGCGAACTCTTGTTTGAGGTGCGGCCTCGGCGAGCCGGTGGGCTTGTGGTGTGTACGGACTAGGGAGTCCGAGAGTTGTAGGTGTTGCGGCACCGGTTGATCCATTGGATCGATCATAGTGGAAATCCTTCGTGTGTCGAAGGCGGGGATGTAGAGCAAGGGTGCTCGAACCTCGAAACAAATCCCTTGTATTTGCGATTGCTCACTCTCTCTCTTTGTCTCTTGTTTATATCTTGCATGCTATTACTTGTCTTATCTTTACATGCTTGATATATTGTGTGCTCATTGATATACTTGCTTGGGTTTGTTTGCTAACACTTGTATTCAACCAATAGAGCTAACGCGGCACCTCAACCGATTCAAGGGGAATCTAGAGGAGTTTGTCCAGAGTCCTTCACAGGGAATTCGGCAACACTCTTGTGTTATACGTGGTGTTTAGTGTAAAAGTTTAGTTTAGGTCATAATTGTTTTAGCTTCCGCATTATTTGGCATTAAGTGACCATTAGATTAGCCATCACCTATTCACCCCCCCTCTAGGTGAACCTTCAAATTCTTGATTATGTGCATACATATGTTTGGAGTCCCTCTAAGAATGCATCTTTTGGAGGGAAACACTATTTTGTCTCCTTTATGGTTGATTACTCTTGACAGAATTGGTGTATGCCATGTCGCATAAAAGTGAAGTTCTAAGTATTTTTGTGAAGTGGAGAAGGAGAATGGAGTTGCAAACCAGCAGAAAGATAAAGATACTCAGGTCCGATAATGGAGAAGAGTACAAGAGTGATCTGTTTTGCAGTTGTGTCGTGATGAAGGCATTGAGCGACACTTCACAGTTAGAGAAACTCTGCAATAGAATGGAGTGGCAGAAAGATTAATCGTACCTTGCTGGAGAAGATACAGTGACTGTTGTCAAATAGTGGATTGAACAAGCCCTTTTGGGCTGAAGCGATGACCTATATGAGTCATCTTATAAATAGATTATCATCATCTGTGATAGAAGGAAAGACTCCGATGGCAATATGGTCGGACAAAACTGCTACAGATTATGACATGTTCTGTGTGTTTGGATGCCCGTATTATCATGTGAGTGATGAGAAGTTGGAGCCACGAGCAAGAAAGAATCTATTTTTAGGATTCAAAAGGGGAGTGAAAGAATACATGCTATGGGATTCTGAAGACCAAAAGATAGTTCTGAGCAAAGATGTCACTTTTGATGAATCATCTATGGTGAAAATTCTCTTAGGAGTGGAGAGTGGGCAGACCAAGGAAATATCATAAAGGGTGGAGGGTGATGCATCTTCACCATCTTTAGATAGTACTGTATCGTTTGGGTACCGACTGTTGTGACACAGTTCGAGCATCATGTACAAGAAGAGGAATATACAGATGATATGATTGAGGATCCAGAGCCAGAGGGTCAGCTCTCGGATTCAATTGCTGCACACAAGCCCAAAAAAAATATACGAAAATCTGCTCATTTTTCGGATATGGTTGTGGCCTATGCACTTCCAGTAAGGGTCATGGAAGATAGTGTTCCTAGTACATTTAAAGAAGCAGAGTTAAGCTCTGAGTTTGAATTGTAGAAGAAGGCTATGTTGGAGAAGATTGAGTCTCTCCATGTCAATGACATATGGGAATTCACAAAGTTGCCCAAAGGGAAGAAGGTCATTGGATGCAAATGGTTTATGCAAAGAAAGAAGGATCTTTGGCGTCATAAGGTCAGATTGGTAGCCAAAAGCTATGCTCAAAGGGAGGGTATATATTACAATGAGGTGTTCTCATCTGTTGTGAAGCATTCTTTCATTCGTATACTGTTGGCACTTGTAACACAATATCTCTATGAACTGAATCAGCTCGATGTGAAGACTGCCTTCCTACACGGCAATCTAGAGGAGGAGATATATATGACACAACCTTTGGGATTTAAAGTTGCATGGAAGGAGAAATTAGTGTGTAAACTTGAGAAGTCGTTGTATGTACTGAAGCAGTCACCGAGATAATAGTACAAGTGCTTCGATAGGTTTATGTGTGGTTGTGGTTACACCAGGAGCTTATATGACCCTTGCGTTTACTTTCGCAAGCTACCCAGCGGTGAATATATCTATCTACTCTTGTACGTAGATGATATGCTAATAGCTTCTAAGAATAGATCATCGATAGATAAGTTGAAGGTACAATTATCTTGTGAGTTTGAAATGAAAGATATGGGAGAAACTAAGAGATACTGGGTATGGAAATTGAAAGAGACAGAGTGAAGGAGAGAGTGTGTCTGACTCAGAAAGTTTACTTGCTGAAGGTACTTCAGAAGTTCCAATTGGTGATGAAGTTAAGTTTGAGAGTAGTCCGTTGGCCCCTCACTTTAAACTTTCAGCGAGAATGTCTTCAAAGATGATTGATGAATGTGAGTATATGTCTCACGTTTTATATGCCAGTGCAGTTGGTAGCCTTATGCATGCTATAGTGTGCACGAGACCGGATTTGTTACAGGCCGTGAATATGGTATCTAGATACATGCATGATCCCGGTAAGGATCATTGGGAGGCTGTGAGATGGATTCTACTGTATATCAAAGGTACTGTAGATGTTGGATTGCTTTTTGAGAAGGATGGTGATGGTAAGCAAGAGTGCACATGTTATGTGGATTCTGACTATGCTGGTGATTTAGACAAGCGCCGGTCCATTACAAGGTATGTCTTTACTTTGTCTCAAGCACCGGTGACTTGGCACTGTACTTTATAGTCTACAGTAGCTCTATCAACGACAAAAGCAGAGTATATGGCTCTGACAGAGACTGTAAAAGAGGTGATTTGGCTTCAGAGCTTGATGGATGACTTGGGATCGAACAAGGCTTCTTGCGGGTCCATTGTGATAGCATGAGTGCTATCTACCTAACGAAGAATCAAGTCTATCATGCAAGGACGAAACATATTGATGTCAAGTATCACTTTGTGTGGGATGTTCATGAAGATAGAGATATCGAGATGAAGAAGATTCATACCAAAGACAATCCCGCAGACATGTTTACAAAAGGGTTCTCAGAGTCAAGTTCAATCATTGCAAAAACTTGCTTTAAATTCTTCCGGTTGCTTGAGCGCAATGGAGCTCATTTGAATGAACTACGAGTGGAGCTCATTTGAATGAACTACGAGAGGCTTGATCCTTTAGGCAGGGGGTTAACTCCTAATACATGCTTGAATTTCAGAAATTTCATTCATGCTTGAATATAGCTGATTTCTAAACTTAAGTCACACATGAAGTTAATTTTTTTATTGTAAATGATTGTCTATAATAATGTCATGCTTCTATATAAAACTTGCAGAGCTAAGACGGAAGAGTTTCAAGTAACAAATTAATTAAAATAGATTTATTGTTGTTATCTAAAAAATATACTGTTAAACATAGCCTAACTAGATCTAATAATGCAAATAGAAATAATTTTGTCTATATAATCTCAGTCTCTCTTTGTCTAACCTAAAAGAATCTCAGTCTCTTTATGCTCTTTGCTCCTATCCCTATCTTATCTCTGCTTTCGCTCTCCCTCTTGATCTCTTTTTGCTCCCTATCCCGATCTTTCTATGCTTTCTCTCCGCTCTCTCCGTTAGTCCCTCGGGAAAGAGCACGGAGAGAGAGATTGGGGGAGAGGGAGCCGAGAGAGATCGTGATAAGGAGGGAGAGATCGGGAGGGGAGAGAGAGCAGAGAAAGATCGAGTGAGAAGAGAGATCGGGGGAGTGAGAAAAAAAAAAGAGAGATCAGGGGAGAGAGATCAGGGGAGCGAGATCAACAGAGGGAGATATCGAGCTTACCTTAGTCCTGGGCGATGACGGCTTGAAGATGACAGTGACAGCGAGAACCACCACGAAAGGCGATTGCTTGGACAAGGTTAATCTTCTTCTTCCTAGGCAACAATGATGGCATTTTTATGAGAGATTAGAGATCGAGACAAAAGTATTATTGATTTGGGATTCTAGGGTTTTATACCTTAACTGGTTGGGATTACGAGTTAATGGGTTCAAACCAAAAGAAAAAATCAAAAGCAGATTCAATTTCGGCAGACATTTTGGAACCACAAAATCGGCCAAAATTTCAGAAATGTGCTGAAATTTCGGTGACATTAACCCCATTTTGAAATTCGAAATGGGGTTGTCGATTTCGTGTCGGCCAGATGCATTTCTCGAAATTTCTGCTGAAATTTTAAAATATCGGCCGGCAAGGGACAACCCGTTTCGACCGGATGTGTCTGTTCGCCGAACATATGTGTCTGTTTGAAAAGGTTATGCCCGTTCCAATTGAACAGATGTGTCTGTTCGAAATGTTTGTGCCCATTCCGATTGAACAGATGTGTTTACTCCGAACGGTTTCCTCCAAATTCCTATATAAAGAGAAGAATTTCACTCCAAAATGAATCACCAAAAAAAATTAGTATAACAACAACACAAGAATAAATGAGTTTAAGAAAATTTTATTTAATTCTTTTAGAATTCTTGTTTTTGGTCTATTTTCCTTTTCTACTTTCATTCTTTGAACAAATGGAAGGTAAGGGTAAACTTTGGTTCGACTGTATAAGTGGTTGTGCAAAACACGTGAAAGAGTGTTGTCTCTTAGAAGACCAGCGTCCATTATTCCGAATGCACCGTAGCGGAGACGTAACTATCTTAAGATGATTCGCTTTACACGTACCTCACTCTAAAATTTGATTTTATTCTGTTACCCTGTTTGTCTATACTAACATTAAATATTACAGGAATTATTAAATTTCAATATAAGTTCTTATTGTTGGCCCAAGGTTACAATCAACCCATGTTTAGTGTTTTTTTTTGATGATTACAAAACATATTAGTTATTTGTACTAATATCAACTGTTGTTTAAGTGTTTTTCAGGTTCATATCTTAAAGAGTTGATTACTTCCCTAAAGGAAGGTGTATTGGATTCAAGACAAGTCAAATTGGGCTCAAAGTGCAATATTGAAGATCAAGTGAAGATTGCCCATGTTGAAGTCTTGAAGACCTAGAAGTTGTAAGTGTAGTTTTGTTAAAGATAGAATATGTGAAATTTGGCTCTAGGATTTGCACACACACTTGTTTTGAATGTTTCTATGTTTTTGAAAATGTTTATTTCTAAGTTTATGCCTTGGTTTATACATACATGTACTCAAAGCTTTATATCTTCAAAAACGTGTTTAAAACATGTATATAAACAAAGTTCAGCATAACACTTAGTTCCAGAGTTTTTAAAAGATTTTTTACAAATTTTTCTAACTCAAAAATCTGCCCAGAAAAGACTATTTCAGGCAGACCGGTCGACCGGCAGTCGACCGCTGCTGTGTCCAGACATGCACAGGCTGTGCATGTCTGTCGGTCGACCGAACCTACATACCGGTCGACCGAAAGAGATGTTTGCTCTCTGTATCTTTTTGGTCGACTGGGTCGGTCGACCGATAGAAGGAAACTGTGTTTCCTTTCTTGGATCGGTCGACTGGCAGTCGACCGATGTCCCAACGGCTCTTTTGCCAGCAGGGACCCGGTCGACCGGCAGTCGACCGGTAGGCCTGCAACAAGCCATAACGGCTCTTTCCTCTTTGGGAATTTCTGAAAAACTGTTTTTGGTTTTCTCTTTAACAGAGTTTTTAGGAGTTGTTGGGACTCTTTTTCTGATCAAATTAGCTGGAAAAATCAGAGTTTTTAACCTATTCTCTCCCTATAAATAGTGGGGAATAGGCCTTAGTTATTCACTAAGAAAAATACAAGTTTTCATTGTTTTCAAGTGAAAGAGAAAAATAGTTTAAAGCTTTCATTTCCATTCTTTCAAATTGGTTTTTCAGTTGTTGTTTGATCTCTAATATCACTCTACAACTGAAGCTTTTCTCACCACACTTCATAGAGCCAAAATTTCATATTCTTTCTATAAGTGAAGTTGTAAAAGAGTGAGAGTGTTTGTAAAAGAGTGTTGTGGTCTAGTTAAAGATCACTATTTGTAATCCTTGTTCTTGTGGAGACAAGCTCCTCGGTGGAGTTTCTTTGTAAGGTGAAGCTACGGGCTTGAGGTCTTTGGAGCCTAACTTGTACGGGATCCTAAGGGGATAGTGGAAACCCTTCACGGAGGTGAAGGCGGGGACTAGAGCAACGGGCTCGAACCTCGAAACAAATCATCCTTGTTTGCGATTGCCTTTGCGTTCTTCTTGCTTTCAATTTCTCTTGTTTTATTGCCTTGAATTATTTGCTTGAGTAACTAACCCTCTACTTGTGGAATCTTGTGTTGCTATACTTGTTGTGTTACATTGTGAGCCTTTCATTTTCATCATCATACTTGGCATTGATCAATCACACCTCAATACAACACGGTTGCATTGCGCACCTCTAACCCATTTAAGGGGAATTGGGAGGAAGGAGTTCAGAACCTCGCAAGGGGTATTCGGCTCTTAGTCGTGTTTTTTGAGAGATTGTTGCATCACTCATTTCATAAGTTTAAAAAGATCATTAGATTAGCAATTACACCTATTCACCCCCCCTCTAGGTGTATTTCAATTGGTATCAGAGCTTGGACTCTAGGATTTGGTTTAACAACCTTAGAGAAGATCCTCATTTGCTAATCATTTCATTCACATTCATATAGTAAAAATGGCCGATGGAATTAAGACCCCTCCCAAGTTTGATGGACTTAACTTTCCCATATGGAAGGTTAAGATGACCGTGTTTTTGCAATCTCTAGGTAGCCGAGTTGCAAAGGCCGTGACTAAGTCCTTTAGTGTACCCCCCGGTGACGAATCCACTTGGTCCGAAATAGAGACTAAGGAATTCGATGCCAATGCCAAAGCTCACTATGCACTTCTTCAAGCCCTAAATGATGATGACATAGCTAGGGTTATACATTGCAAATCCGCATTTGAGATTTGGTCACACTTGATAGTCACTCATGAGGGGACCTCACAAGTAAAGAAGGCTAAGATTGACCTTCTTCGGTCTCAATATGAAACATTTAGCATGCAAGACAATGAAACCATAGATGATATGGTTACAAGATTTACCAGATTACTAATGGACTCTCTTCTTTAGGTGAAGATATCAACAATGATCAAAGAGTAAGGAAGATCATCCGGGCCCTTCCTCCTTCATGGGAAGTTAAAGCAACAACCTTGAAGGAACTCAACGACAATGAAGAGATGGAGCTTATAGGTCTCATTGGGACCTCAAAACCCATGAGATGGAAAGGAAAGCAAGGGAGGACATGGCACCTACCAAAAAAGACCATTGCCTTCAAAGTCATGCTACCTACTCCGACGAAGATGACGAAGAAGAAGATGACGAGGAGCTCTCACTTCTAGTCAAAAATGTCCGGAGGATGTACAACAAGGCAAAGTTCCAAGGAAGGAGGAGATGGCAAGGAGGCAAGGAAGAAAGGAAGATCATTTGCTTTAATTGCCAAAAGCCGGGACACATAGTAGCGGAGTGTCCGGACCAAGTGAAGCCATCTTCATCCAAGAAGCCATACAAGAAGAAGGCTATGAAAGCAACATGGGATGACAAAAGTGAATCCGAGGAGGAGATCGACACCGCCAATATGTGCTTCATGGCAAATGAGAGCACAAGCAAGGTAACCCCCTCAACTCCTTTTGATGAAGATTTATCCATGGATGAGTTAAGTGAAGCATTTATAGAACTTTCTCAAAATTATGACTTCATGAAGAAAAAGTACTTGAAAATGAAAAGGATAATGAATCTTTGAGTATTCAAGTGTTAAATCTTTCTAAAGAAATAATGACTTGCATTCTTCTTTAGTTTCCACTAAAAATGATTTTGAAAAATATAAGATTGCTTGTAAAGGAAAGACCCCATTTGTAGATTCTAATGAGATTGCCATGCTTAAGGAAAGATTAGACTCATTAGATGTTGTTTTGAAAAAGTGTAGTGAGTTTGATAAGAAGAAGATGGAGAATATGTTTCCTAAGAAACAAGCTCCTAAGAAAAATGTTCATCATGCTCATGCTCATGCTCATGTACATGCTACACAACCTATGCATCATGGTAAACCCCCAAAGCATGCTCACACTTCACATACACACCATGCATTTATGTATAGAAAAGTGTACACATGTTCACATTGTGGACGGAAAGGACACTTAGCTAATTTTTGCTATGATAGACTAAGTGCATCATCTCATAATGTTTGGGTTCGTAACACTAACTTTCAAGGACCCAAGAAAGTTTGGGTACCAAAGTCAACAATTGTTTTAAATGATGTAGGTACTTTCCAAAGCCCAACGACGTAGAGGTTTGTGGTATCTTGATAGCGGTTGCTCAAGGCACATGACTTGGGACATCAACAACTTTGCAACCCTATCAAGATATCATGAAGGTGGCACCGTCACCTTCGGAGATGACGCCAAGGGTAAAATCATTGGTATTGGTAATGTAAAGCTTGGCACTTCTCCTTTAATTGAAAATGTAGTTTTAGTAGACGGGCTCAAGCATAATCTCTTGAGCATTAGTCAATTATGTGATAAAGGATTTAATGTTATTTTTGATGATATTGCTTGTAAATAGTTGACAAAAATTCTAATGTTTGTGTATTTTCCGGTTTTCGTGAAAGTAATGTATATATGATAGATATGCTAAATATGTCTTGTAATATAACATGTTTAAAAGCCCTCGATGACGACTCTTGGTTATGGCATAGGAGATTAGGCCACGTTTCATTTGACCATATTTCTAGGCTTAACTCTAAGGAAATGGTGAAGGGTATTCCTTCATTGAACTTTGAAAAGGACCGAGTTTGTGACGCATGTCAATTTGGGAAACAAACTAAGTCCTCATTCAAATCAATTAAGGATATCATGTCATCACGTCCATTGGAGCTAATCCACATGGATTTATTTGGCCCTACACAAACCAAAAGTTTAAGTGGGAGTAGATTTGCTTATGTTTTAGTAGATGATTTTTCGCGTTTTACTTGGGTTTATTTTCTTGAACATAAAAGTCAAACCTTTTCACATTTTCAAGCCTTTAAGAAAAGAGTTGAAAAGGAAAATGACTCCTCAATAATTAAAATAAGAAGTGATAGAGGAGGTGAGTTCATTAACCTTCCCTTTACCACTTTTTGTGAGGAACATGGAATAAAACATGAACTTTCTTGTCCTAGAACTCCACAACAAAATGGAGTAGTTGAGCGGAAAAATCGTACTTTACAAGAGATGGCTAGGACAATGTTAAATGAATATGGTCTACCACATTATTTGTGGGCCGAGGCCGTTCATACTTCATGTTACATTGCAAATCGTGTTTTCCTATGTAAAAATACTACTAAGACTTCTTATGAGATGTATTTTTCTAGAAAACCTAATGTTTCTTATTTCAAAGTGTTTGGTTGCAAATGTTTTGTTTTAAATACAAATATTAATTTGGGAAAATTTGATGCTAGATCATATGAGGCTATTTTTGTAGGTTACTCAATTACTAGTAAGGCTTATAGAGTCTTCAATAGGTCAACTTTGACTATTGAGGAATCTATTCATGTTAAATTTGAGGAATCTAACAAGTTTGTTAAGAATTGTGTAGAAATTGATGCTTTAGATGAAGGGTTGGAGAAAGTGACCTTGGAGGATGCTTCTACCATGGGAGACAAGCCAAAGGATGGTGATGGAAGTGAAGCCAAAGTGGAAGAGGCTCAAGGAAATGAACATCAAGCAAATGAAGAGGAGCCCTCTCAACCACTACCAAAGGATGGAGATTCAATCCTCATCATCCCAAGGACCTCGTCATAGGTGAAGTATCAAAAGGGGTAACCACTCGCTCTAAGATTCAAGATTTTTGTGGTAATTTTGCTTTTATTTCACACATAGAACCTAAAAATGTCCTCGAGGCCGAGGCCGATTCATATTGGTTGCTTGCTATGCAAGAGGAGCTCAATCAATTTGAGCGCAACCAAGTATGGCATCTTGTTCCTAGGCCCCAAGATAGACCAACTATTGGTACTAAATGGATCTTTAAACAAGTTGGATGAATCGGGTAATGTAGTTAGAAACAAGGCTAGGTTAGTTGCCCAAGGTTACACTCAAATCGAGGAATCGATTTTGAAGAAACCTTTGCACCCGTAGCACGGCTCGAAGCCATACGGATGACCTTAGCATATGCCTCATTTAAAGATTTTAAGTTATTTCAAATGGATGTAAAGAGTGCTTTTCTTAATGGTTATATTGATGAGGAGGTGTATGTTGAACAACCCCCCGGGTTTGTTGATCCTACACACCCTAATTATGTTTATAAATTAGATAAAGCACTATATGGTTTGAAACAAGCCCCTAGGGCTTGGTATGAAAGATTGTCTTCATTTTTGCTTTCAAATGATTTTAAGAAAGGAAAAGTTGATAAAACATTATTTACCAAACATATAGATCAAGATATCCTCATAGTTCAAATTTATGTTGATGACATTATTTTTGGATCTACTAATGTTTCACTTTGCAAGAATTTTGAGTCATGCATGAAAAAGGAATTCGAGATGTCTATGATGGGGGAGCTCAACTTCTTCCTTGGACTTCAAATCAAGCAACGTAGTGATGGACATTCATCAACCAAGCCAAGTACACCAAAGAACTCATCAAGAGGTTCGGGCTTGAAGGATCCAAAGTAGCAAAGACTCCCATGGCAACCACTACGAAACTTGACAAGGACGAACAAGGTAAGGAAGTAGACATCAAATTATTTCGTAGCATGATTGTAGTTTACTCTATCTTACGGCTAGTAGGCCGGATATAATGTTTTCCGTATGTTTATGTGCACGTTTTCAATCATGTCCTAAGGAATCACACTTAATAGCGGTAAAACGCATAATTAGGTATCTTAGGGGCACAATTGATTTAGGTTTGTGGTATCCGAAAACTAACCAATTTACCATGACTAGTTATTCGATGCCGACTATGCCGGTTGTAGGGTAGATAGGAAGAGCACAAGTGGCACTTGCCAATTCTTGGGCAATTGTCTTGTGTCTTGGTCTTCCAAGAAGCAAAATAGTGTAGCCCTTTCAACCGCCGAGGCGGAGTATGTAGCAGCCGGAGCTTGTTGTGCACAAGTACTCTGGATGAAACATACTCTTCTCGATTTTGATTTACATTTTGATCATGTTAAGATTTATTGTGATAATACTAGTGCTATTCACATGACCAAAAATGCTAATCAACATAGTAAAACCAAACATATAGACATTAGATATCATTTTCTTAGAGATCACTTTGAAAAAGGTGACATTGATATCGATTTTGTTTCCACAGATTTTCAACTTGCAGATATTTTCACAAAACCTTTAGATTATGCAAGATTTTCATTTATTTGTGGTGAATTGAATGTATGTAAGATTGATACTTAAAATATCTTAGTTTGTTTTGTTTTGGTTTCTAATATGTTTGTTTTGTTTTGTCTTAAAATTTTTTTTAACCCTTTTCGATGTATGACAAAAAGGGGGAGAAAATATATGGAGAAAATATATGTTGTTTGTTTTAAATTTTGTTATTCCTTATGATAGTTTATTTTTGGTGATGATATTTTTCAATGCTTTATGTATGCTTACATAGTTGTTCATATTCATGTTAAATACATAGCATTGTTTAAGGGGGAGCTTTCCAAGCTCTTTCCTCTTTTATTTGTTTAATAACTCATATGTTTTGTCATCATCAAAAAGGGGGAGATTGTTGGCCCAAGGTTACAATCAACCCATGTTTAGTGTTTTTTTTTGATGATTACAAAACATATTAGTTATTTGTACTAATATCAACTGTTGTTTAAGTGTGTTTCAGGTTCATATCTTAAAGAGTTGATTACTTCCCTAAAGGAAGGTGTATTGGATTCAAGACAAGTCAAATTGGGCTCAAAGTGCAATATTGAAGATCAAGTGAAGATTGCCCATGTTGAAGTCTTGAAGACCTAGAAGTTTGTAAGTGTAGTTTTGTTAAAGATAGAATATGTGAAATTTGGCTCTAGGATTTGCACACACACTTGTTTTGAATGTTTCTATGTTTTTGAAAATGTTTATTTCTAAGTTTATGCTTAGTTTATACATACATGTACTCAAAGCTTTATATCTTCAAAAACGTGTTTAAAACATGTATATAAACAAGTTCAGCATAACACTTAGTTCCAGAGTTTTTTAAAGATTTTTTACAAATTTTTCTAACTCAAAAATCTGCCCAGAAAAGACTATTTCAGGCAGACCGGTCGACCGGCAGTCGACCGGCTGCTGTGTCCAGACATGCACAGGCTGTGCATGTCTGTCGGTCGACCGAACCTACATACCGGTCGACCGAAAAGAGATGTTTGCTCTCTGTATCTTTTCGGTCGACTGGGTCGGTCGACCGATAGAAGGAAACTGTGTTTCCTTTCTTGGATCGGTCGACTGGCAGTCGACCGATGTCCCAACGGCTCTTTTGCCAGCAGGGACCCGGTCGACCGGCAGTCGACCGGTAGGCCTGCAACAAGCCATAACGGCTCTTTCCTCTTTGGGAATTTCTGAAAACTGTTTTTGGTTTCTCTTTAACAGAGTTTTTAGGAGTTGTTGGGACTCTTTTTCTGATCAAATTAGCTGGAAAAATCAGAGTTTTTAACCTATTCTCTCCCTATAAATAGTGGGGAATAGGCCTTAGTTATTCACTAAGAAAAATACAAGTTTTCATTGTTTTCAAGTGAAAGAGAAAAATAGTTTAAAGCTTTCATTTCATTCTTTCAAATTGGTTTTTCAGTTGTTGTTTGATCTCTAATATCACTCTACAACTGAAGCTTTTCTCACCACACTTCATAGAGCCAAAAATTTCATATTCTTTCTATAAGTGAAGTTGTAAAAGAGTGAGAGTGTTTGTAAAAGAGTGTTGTGGTCTAGTTAAAGATCACTATTTGTAATCCTTGTTCTTGTGGAGACAAGCTCCTCGGTGGAGTTTCTTGTAAGGTGAAGCTACGGGCTTGAGGTCTTTGGAGGCCTAACTTGTACGGATCCTAAGGGGATAGTGGAAACCCTTCACGGAGGTGAAGGCGGGGACTAGAGCAACGGGCTCGAACCTCGAAACAAATCATCCTTGTTTGCGATTGCCTTTGCGTTCTTCTTGCTTTCAATTTCTCTTGTTTTATATTGCCTTGAATTATTTGCTTGAGTAACTAACCCTCTACTTGTGGAATCTTGTGTTGCTATACTTGTTGTGTTACATTGTGAGCCTTTCATTTTCATCATCATACTTGGCATTGATCAATCACACCTCAATACAACACGGTTGCATTGCGCACCTCTAACCCATTTAAGGGAATTGGGAGGAAGGAGTTCAGAACCTCGCAAGGGGTATTCGGCTCTTAGTCGTGTTTTTGAGAGATTGTTGCATCACTCATTTCATAAGTTTAAAAAGATCATTAGATTAGCAATTACACCTATTCACCCCCCCTCTAGGTGTATTTCACTTATTGCAAGGATTATGCTGAATAAAGTATTCATGCTGGAATATTTATTTTAATAAATATTATTGCTAGATAAATTATTGTTAAATTATTTATCTTACTGATTTATTACTCATACGAGACTGACTAAATATCAGTCTGATTGGTATCTACGGAAGGGATTTGAAAAGTGATTCCGTAATTAAAGAACGTTCAATCGAACGGAAAACTTCCCACCTGATTTTCACCGATCTGACCGATTGGATCGTTAATAATCTTGAATTAGATTGTCAAGACTAACTAAAGGTTGAATGCAATTACACTAAGGGGGCTGGGTGGATGTTGATCCTTTGCGTAAAAGATGCAGGTAGTCTTAACTATAAATTTTGAATCATCTCAATTTTTGACTGCTTAGATTCCATAAGTTTCTGGCTACACGCGATACTAAAGTTTTCTTTTATTTTCTTTGCCCGTTTCATGCCTCATGTGTTTTGTTGTGACTTGGGAACCTCGAACTGTCGAGGAACCTCTATCCTGGGCTCGGAATCTCAAATGATTACCACGTTTTATATTTTTGGTCCAGAAAACAAAATAATAATAAATTTAAGAAGTCTTAACAAATGAACTCTAGGGCAAAAGCCTTTTCAAAATATATTGATAATAATAAATATAACAGAATTCTTTTGAAATGCCAGAACGCCAATTCAAAATTTTCATGGTTGCTCTTCTTTTATTTTTTATTGGAGCAATCTCATTTCAGATGGGACAAAGGAAAGGTTGAAATAGACGCTGGATCAGTTATCCATTTGGTGACACTCATCTTTCAGAGGACATTCAGGGTAGGGAGCATTATTCCAATTCTGATCACATTTGATCGATGGCGTTGCGGTACCCTGATTTTTATTCCTCTGGCTTTTTCTGTATCTGGCTAGAGGATATACTGGTTCTTTGTATCAGGGAGCTTCTATTGTTCTGATGTTTTGCTTTTTGTTTTTTTTTATTCTTGCACCTACGAGTGCTTCTGATTCAACTGTGTCATTTGGCTTGGAAAAACTTTCACTTCTTTTCTAATGTTTCTTCTGAGATGTTTCCAATAAAAGCCTTTTAATGAAGCGCGGGACCAATTGGTTCACTGTTTATTCTGAAAAAATAAGTATAACAATTTACAAGATGACTCGTCTATTTTAGTTGCAGTTATTATTCATCTTTCCATGGCTAAAAACTTTTTACTCAAAAAGCAGTCTACATTGCCCAACTACATATCACCGAGCTTTCAATTAAAGTCAGCATGAGCTCAAAAAAAACTAAATTTTCAAATAAATGGCCTCCCAAGTCTTGGCAAATATATCCTGCTTGCGGTCTATTTGGTTGCCAGTCTAGTATAAATTTTGATGTCAAACCAAATTTGTTTGTGGTAAGTAAATTTGTCACCAATTAGTACTGTTGATAAACCAACAACTAAGTTCAGCAGTCACAGTTTCCTCAATAACAGAACTGTGAGAAATGAGCTCTAAACTACCAGTCATTTAGAAGATTTTAACGGCATGAGAATAATTATCTCCCACGAGAGTATTGCACAACCAGTTTAACATGAAAGGAGCCGTTACTTAAATCACCACCATGTAACGAACACACAGGTAACATACCATAATGTAGCCAACAACATACAGGACAACCTGTACTTTCACCAGAATCACACCAGAATCTCTCTCACACACACACACACACACACACACACACACACACACACACACAAAATATAGGAAAATATTCGAGCTAGAACCGGTTAATATTCGAGAACCGTTTCTCAGTGGAACTTCGTGCGAACTCCATGACTGGCCACCCCATAGATGATCCGAACTGTTCATCTTGATCTACATACTTTAATTAGGTTACCAATGAAAAACCACTTGACTCTGCATTTTTTTACTCATGCATTAAGCGGTTAAAAAAATTTTATATTAGTCGTAAAATAAAGATGTCCTTTGATGCATGGGTAAAAAGGCTCGAAATCGCGTAATTTTTCATTAGTAGTCTAATTAAAGTATGTACATCAAGACGAACAGTTCAGATCATCCATGGCGTGGAGTTCGCACGAAGCTCCGGTGAGAACCAATTCCCACTCGAATATTTTCCTATATGTGTGCGCGCGCTCTCTCTCTTGCCAATTTATTTGTGGAGTAGGCCTAATCCACTAGGATAACATGTGGTTGAGATCTTATGGAGGGGACAAATATTTACCATCCAATAAGCAAAGCGGGACCAAGCTAGGTCAATAACAGGCCCATCTCCTTCCTCCTCATGACACCACAGGAGTAGACCTGACCGCAAATGGAATCCTGAAGGACTTTAGCTTCTCTTCTAGTGACTTTGCTGCCTGAATAACAAATTGGTGTGTATTTCTATAAGCATATTGGAAAAAACGCAGTTTGACATTGTACATAATTCAAAAACACGGCTAAGTAACTGCCAGAAAAGAAAATATTTGATAGAATGCACAATTGCTGCAAAAATCAAGAAATCGAAAAAACTGGGATGCATGAACAGCTTAAGAATAGCAGTAACCATATAGCACAAATATGTCCAATGAAGAAAATGCAAGAAAAGAAGATTTCTGACAGAAACATCTCCCTCCCTATCCAAAGAAACATATAAAAATAACGATTTCATTTTTCTGACTTTATATTTCATCATACTGGTGCATCTGGAAACAGAAGCATGGCTAAGACCAATATCAAAGCCTGTATGCCAAATCAATGGGGGTCAGTTGCATGAATTCACTTTGATAGTAAAAGCACAAATTGGTAGCATCAACTACAGCAGGTGCTAGATTCCATGCTGATGCATGGATCATTTTAGAGAAACTTTAAGAGTTAATAATGCACGTGATTTGTGATAAGGAAGTTGTTGGATTTTTTTAAATTAAAAAAAGGAAAAACTTTCATTTTCAAATTATGTTTTATCAAGTCAACTTTGATCAAATCTCAGGATCTAAATCAGTTGAGAAAATATCTAAGATTTTCTGTTAGAATTGTTACAACAACTTGAGATCTAAGGCTATAAATAGACCCTCACTCCAATAGTAAGGGACACAACTCATTTCTCTTTTTTTTCATCTTAAAAGGAAAATCTGAAGACTACTCTTCGTAAAAATGACTGTAAAAATAATTTTAATCTTCATTTTTCTGGGCAACTTCTTTATTTGAGCATCCTTTACCGCTAAGGGATAAGGTCGATTCAACGTATGGATAAGGAGACATGCTTTTGATACTTTAGTGCAGCGACATCGCGAGTGTGCATTCCCCAGACCAGATTTCTTTTATTTTATTTTTATTTATAATTATTGTTGCATGCTAGAATAATTATTTTTTATCTTAATTTAATTTTGTAAAGATATTGCATGTTTTAGAAAATACTATAAAATTTTCAACAATCTAAAGGAAAAAATATATATATATATATACTTTCTCCTATTTCATTCAATCTATTTCTATTTCATGAAAATTAGATGAATCTAGAAGACAACAGTTTAAATTCAGATCTGAATAATTATATTTGCATTATGTATACTTCTGATGGCAGTCTTTCTCGACTCTATATATGTATGTGTATTTATGATTTAAATATGCAGTAAATAGTATATGACAATTTTTGTATATGACAACAGTTTTGATGAATGTTAATGGACATCTAATCAAATGTTTGTTATGTTCACACCTCAATTTATTTGTCTAATTCTTAAGTTGTTGATATCAGTTCCAATTCTTTAAGTGTTTTCAGAATGGCATGCTTATAAAAGATACTAATTTGAGAAAATTTTAATTAAATTAGTGTGTATAATTTCTTATTGAATTCGCTTCCATCACATGTTACTCTTTCTTTAATTTATGTTTATGCAAACACATATCTAGAACACTATTATTCAAAGTTAACTAATAATTATTTACTTATGCTATGTTGTATTAAGTTTTATACTATTAATTCTAATCTTACTATTAATTTTCTATGCAAGCATTTGTCCTCATGACTTGCTATTAAGTTTGCTAATATTTTTAAATTTCATGCATGTCTTAAAATCCACCTTTCTTGTTGATGGGTCTTTTGATTAATAATTTTGCTTCAATAATGTATTATCATATTGTTTTCTTTTGAGTATAGCTATTGGTTTTAAATTAACTAAAAATAAAATAAAATAACTAATAAAAATGGTCTGAGAACTTACGGGTTTACAACTGTTAGGGATTTTGTATAATAAACTAGCAGTCCAAATAGTATCTTTTATAGTCATGATCCTTTTCCTTTAATTTTATTGCTTAAACTTCAGCAAATAGATTTATGCATCTTAAATTCTTGAAAGTTTGATGCTTGGTTAATGTTTACAACTGAAAAGTTCACACATACCCAATTGCAACAGAAACTAACAAGAGGAAGAGAAGATCTGATAACTATACATTAATACCTTTTAATCAATGTTTAAAATAACGATAACATAATGATAACATTTTTCTTTTGTTATGTTAATATAGGTTATAACGTAACGTATAACGTAGGTTACGCGATTTAATATTTATTTAATAAAAATAAAATATACTATATTTAAGAATTTTTATAAATAAGAAATAATTTTAAAAAATCTAAAAAAAATATCAAAGCAATATATAGAACATTTAACAAGTATCACAACAATTTTTCATATTCACAAGTTATAATTTATAATTTCATCTACACAAACAACAATATGATCCGCATAATTCATTATAATTCCTAATTTTTAGTCATGCTATTCAATCTACACAAAGATTCATAATTCATCTATAAGAATTCATAAATTAATCATAATTTATAATTTTTTAGTCTTACTATTCATTATAATTCATAATTCAATTTACAATATGCTATTCAATTATACCTCCATTTTTCTTCACTCTCTCTGATATTTTACCCACAATCATCTCTCTATGCTCTCTCCCTTTATCACTGTCTCTCTCTCCCCCCTCTCTCGATCTCTCTTTCTCTCGGCTTTCTCTCCCGATCTCTCTTTGCTCTCTCACCCTCGAGATAGAGAGAGCAAAGAGAGATCGAGAGAGAAAGCAGAGAGACAAATAGAGAGCAGGAGGGAGAGAGAGATCAGGGGGGAGACTGGAGAGAGAGAAGAGAGAGATCGGGGTAGAGAGAGCTTACATGTGCTTGGAAACGGAGAACCACCGCTTGGAGACAACGCCGGCAAGAACCACCACGATTGAACCACCAGAGATAGTTCTTCTTTGCTATCAATCAGAAAGAGGTCTTCTTTCTTCTCAGCGTCAAACGAGGAGACAACGACGAGGTTGCAGAGAGGACGACGATCGATTTGGAAAAATTTTGTTTTGCTATAGACTGAAAGAATATGGCGAGTTATAGAAGGTCGACTTGCACCATAACGTAGGTTATGGTGCATTACATTAATAACGTAACGTAAGTCAGTTACAGACAAAATAACCATAGTTATCAAACATTGCGTTTTTTAGACCTGTTATATAACGATTGGTCGGGGTTACACTATATAACGAGTTACATAACGGGTTGTTTAAACACTGCTTTTAATATTCATCAAAGGAAGAGAAGTGACTTGGTTTAATCTTTGTTCTACTGATTAACATGTAAATCATAGTTTTCTTATTATGACAAGATAATCATAGTTTATTACTCTTCATTACATAGTAAACTGAATTTTGTATGAATAGTTTTTTATAGAAATTTTTATATGACCCCAGACAAACATTATCCGATTGTTAATTAGATCTGCGCTGTTTAAAATTCTGTTACTAATAATGAGAAATTATTTGTTTGGCTGCTTAGCCTAATGCTTAGACTTATTCTCTTTATTGTTCCTAGTTAATCTCATTTATTTCATCGCTAGTTGCCTGATTATATAACATTGCCTTGTTATATAGCTTCATTAATTTACTATAATTTAAATAATTTGTTAAATTATAGATTTATTAGATCCTCTTAACATTAGAATTAAAAGATATCGATTACTATTTTAGATGTTATTGAATTCCTCTTGCTATCTCAGTTTGTAAATTTAATGAGTAAATTCACATGCCTTTGAAATATACACCCTTTCTTATTTTAAAATTTATATATCTGTTCTACACCTAACTTGCATGCTTTATCCTTAATTTATTGAATAAATAAACTCGGATACTGTATTCATTTATTTGTTACTTCATGTATTGGATAAAGACACATTGAACACTTCATCTAAGGAGTTGTCAACCTTTTATATATATACATGTTAATTTGGTGTTTAAATTGCATGTTATAATTAGTTCGAGTTCCTTAAAATATCTTGCTACCCTTGTATTGAATTCTAACTTATTCTATTATATCCAGTTAGATTATATTATTTTTACAAATTGAAACTAAGTAAGATTCCCTACTTATTTTTATTTTGCATACCCTAATTTAAAAACTACTAATATAAACCTGTATTCTGACATTTTAAATATTATGAATACAGAAAAATATGGTAGAAACCTTTCTATCATTTTGATAAACCTAGGTACAACAATATTATTTATACACTCTTAATGTAACTGAAATAGGCACAAACTTTTGAGTATATTTAGATCAATAGGATAAGAAAATTAAATGGTAAATTATTTTCTCAAAATTTCGTACAATTGGTGTATAACAAAGGAAGGGTACTCAACGTGGTTCTGTAATTAAGGAACGCCAAGAGTGAAAAACCTCCCACCTGAGTTACGCTGATCTCGCCAATTAGACTGATAAAATTGAGATTTTGACTAACCCAATGATTCTAAAATCTTTTATTAAATATATCATCAGCTTTTCTTCACCATAACTTAGAAGTGATGTTGTTTATATTATAACCTTAACTTTACCATTATGACATACTGAATCTATTTAGGATTAGCCTGATTACAAATTATGCTTGGTTTGAACTTTAACTATCTTTCATATTTGAATCTAATGTAAATAATGATCGGACCATGCTAAATTAGGTAGAATTGAGATCCTAACCATGTACAGAATGTTGAATAACCATGTGCGATTTTGCCTCCCATCTAACTTTAATTGGGATCTAATAAATCTAGATTGCCTAAAATGAATAATTTTTCTATAATTTAGTATTATAATTGAGATGAAGAGTCTACCTACTAATCTTATTATTATTTTGGACATTACCCTTAACTTATAATTATAAAGTTTGAATTTGACCCTATTTAGACTTTTTAGAAATCAGATTTTAATTTTGACTTTATAAACTATAATTTCTCTCTAACTAAGTTTAGAGAAAAATTAAATATTTATTTTGATATTTTCAAATATAGTTTTAATTGTCGAGAATTTGGTCGAGATGTTTGATTAGAAATTTTAAATCAGATTCTTATTACATTTCTTAAAATTTGAAAAGTTATATATTTTAATATCTAGAGTAATGAAATAAATTTTTTTGAAATTACCTTCTAAGAAAAAAATATTTTCTCATTTCACTACTAGCTTTTATTCAATGAGATATTTATTATTGAAATTATATTAAATTAAAAATATCATATATTCATAACTAAAAATTTATACACATTTTATCTAAGTGTTTTCATGATTTAACTATGAGAATATTCTTATAGTTGCGAAAAATATTAAACTTTAAAAATTTTTAATCATGAAATTATGTGTGTGTGTATATGTGTGTGTATTGAAATTATAAGTATGTGTTTTTTGGTAAAATATATTGATTGATTGCTTACATAATCATGCACTTCAAACATTTCTTTAAAAGAGTTTACTTATTTAGGAAGAATATTATAATTTTCGTTGTTGATTAAATTATGAATAATTTTCAAAATTATTTTAATTATTTGAAGATTTTAAATGTGACATTTTTCAAAACTAAAGATCTATAATGCATACATTATATGCATGTATTATTTGTGAAACATGAACATGTTGCATGTATAAAGGAAAAATTAAATTCTATATCCTATTCACTACGTTAAGACAATGATGATTTGTTTAAGATGAAATTCGGATACTATTAATAATATAAATGGCAAGGCAAATTAAGATGTTTTCTATCTGGTAAGGAACCAATTTGTAGCCATCTTATAAGATATCAAAATCTCATCTGTGACATCATCAATGTCTTAATAAAGTGAATAAAATAGATAATAAATATTTTCCTCTAGTACATGTATAGTTCTTAATGTTTGATCAATCATATACTTAAGTTATATTTCAGATATATCTGAATTACATGTTAATACTTAAACTTTGACTTTAATTGTGCATTCTATGACATTTGACAAACATAAATTCTTGACTATTCTTTAGCATATAAATATATACATTTATACCTTAAATATTTGAATAGTCAAATACAATGTATATATATTTTATCATAAACCATTATCGTATAAATTGTTCATTTTGAAACTAAGGCTACAAAATTTTTTTTATAACTACCTTATGATTCCAAATGGAGGGAGACTCTGACAATTACCCAAAGACTTTTTTGGTCTAATAAAAGGCGTCAAGAGTCATAATAATGTGATCATGAAGAGTTAAATTTCTTAATGTCACCATTTGAAAATAAAAGGTTGTTAAGCCATTTGTCTAACCCTGAAAAATATAATATCATTCTGACTAAGGGTCTTTCTAGGAACATAGTCTTAGTTCATCGAGGGAGAAGAGGTTAAGCTCATAGTAGAGTTCACCGACAGCGGGAACCCAACTACTTGATTGGGAGCTGGTTCAGTGAAAGAGGTTCAATGTGGTAGCAACAAGTTAGATTGGTGATAATCGTGTGGAGCATCAACGCGGATATATTTATATCCTATATGTAGCGTTGTAGGTACTCCTTCTCTATGGTGACGATGCTCTTATGATACAACTAAGTAAGGATGAGTTAAACTCTTAATAAGTCCAACACATATAGCGTAGAGGGTATAACATCCAGCTGTAGTATCCTTGGAGGACTTACCTACGTGTGAGAAACCTGAAGACTACTCTTCGTGGGAATGGTTTCAGTGTTAACAGAATTTTTATCTTCATTTTTCTTTGCAACTTCTTCATTTGAGCAGAGGCTTTGCCCACCGTCCTGGGCTGAGTGCTGGTGAATCCGGGGATCCTTTACCGCTAGGAGATAAGGTCGATTCAACGTCCATATAAGGAGACAGGCTTTTGATCCTTTAGGGCAGCGACATCGTGACTGCATTTCTCATACCAGATTTCTTTTATTTTATTTTTAATTATAATTGTTGTTGCATGCTAGAATAATTGTTATTTTATCTTAATTTAATTTTGTAAAGATATTGCATGTTTTAAAAAATACTATAAAAGTTTCCAACAGAAGTCAACAAGTTTAAAGCCGGCCACAACGCTCGTAGCACGAGGAACTCCCCCTCCTCACAAATTGGAAGAGGGCGGGAGGGACCCAACTTCATATCCTAAAAGAAACCATACTAGACGATGTTAACATAGTTGCTTCTTGAGGTAATTCAAGTGTCATGGTATTATCACTCAATTCAAGGGAGAACTCAAAATTCGAACAAGTAATGACCACTAGACCATTCATGTTTAAACCATTCAGTAGCATCGTAGATAAATTAGTTTTAAACAATAAACAATGACGCTGCCCTACATTGTTCTTACTTCTAAGCAAGCAGGAGGCATACTTCAATGATGAATGGGGAAGAAATTTAAGTCTGAAATCTCAAATTTTGGTGAAGTGACATTTGACAGATTGTGATTCTGCTGGGAGAAGGCATAGTTTGGTCAAACGTTCCTGCTTCACATCATTAAGGGGACTATTGTGGAATAGAAAATTGCAGATAACAGTCCTTAGAAGCAGTTTGTACCTAGTCAGTATGCACTTAATCAAGACACGTGATCATATGAGAGAGAAACTTCACAAATGACCATGAAAATGAGATGGACCAATAATTGCATTACACTCATGCATGTGAGATAAAATTCCAGCTGTTTTGAGAAGCACAGGTAACCTATTCCACGGTACTATAGATGAACTGGACTGACAGTTGACATCCTAATGTTCACAAATCTCATGTGAAAAGAAAAAATGTGATGTCCACCCATGCAAACCCTGAATGAAATCATGCATAGAACAACAGTAAACAAAGAACCAACTTCCATCAATATCCCAAAATCTGTAGCATAACAAGCATTGAGACTAATCCAGAGAAACTGTTTTGAGAAATATTACGAGGCAAAACAAACTATAAAATAACCAATGCTACAAATTATGAAACATGGCATAACAAGCTTTGGCAGTCAAGGTAAGAAGAGCATACACTGATGTCTAAAATCCGACAAAGTCATCCTGCTGCCCAAAGTGAGCCTGCACAGGAGCCTTGACCTGTGAGGGATCAGCAAGGTCTGACGAAGGAACTCAATAGAAAGCAGCAACAGCAGCAACTTCGGGGACCAGAATGCACTTGCAATGGATAATGCTCCTGCCATGCAATATCCAGTCACACCAACTTTATAGAAATATAATTTGAAGCATGAATTTCGAATTATCTGAATTTGAAAGAAGCATGACTATCAAGAATTGAATCCCCACTAATCATATTTCTAACCAAAATCGGTCAAATGAATACACAAGCCCAAAGAGCCCAAAGAACATACAATTGCTGTTGGAATTATAAATCAAAATGAGTGTGATTCATGACATTAGTGGAGAAGTTGAAAAGTCAACAAAATGAATATAATTCATGGCATTAGTGGAGAAGTTGAAAAGTCATCATAAAATGTGACTTATGGCATTAGTGGAGAAGTAAAAAAGTCATCATAAATTGTGAAATTGGATGAGTCATCATCATTAGAGAAATGAAAGAGTCACCATGAATTGGAGAAGTTAAAGAATCATATATGCATTACTTTAATGTCATTTGTAGATGGTAGTAAGGATTTTCCATGCTTCCTTACTCGTTATTGCTTCGGCAACTGTCTAGAAGGTAGACTCATCCAACCCTTGATAGAGTAAAAACGAGCCTTGTTATCCTTCTTTTTTTCCTCTCTAAGAGCCTTCTTCTCTTAGGTAGAAGCCGTGACATGCTCAGCTTACTTGCTCAACTAATGCACTACAAACATAGTGAAGAACAAGACACCTCAAGAGGTATGGAGTGGTTACAAACCTAGTGTGGCACACCTACAAATTTTTGAGTGTGTTGCTTATGTTCAAGTAGCAGAAGTCAAAAGGAAGAAGCTTAACAATCACGGTGAAAAATGCATCTTCATCAGATATAGTGAGGAATCAAAGGCGTATAAGCTCTATAATCCACTAACTAAGAAACTAGTGGTTTACAGAGATGTCGTCTTTAATGAAGAAGAAACATGGAACTTGAACAAAGAAGAGACTACGCAAGAGAACCAGTGGTGGATGAACCTTATGAGCCTCCACAGGAGGTTCCATCACCAGCTACACTATCATCTCCTCAACATGCTACACCGTCTCCTGCAAGACATTTTTCATGTCTAGGGAAGGTAGTAGTAGCGAATCCTCTGTGCAACAAGGTTCCATCAAAATAAGAAGCCTCAGGAAGATTTATGAGCAGATAGAAGAAGATGGAGAGACTAATCTCTTCTGCTTATATGCTGATTATGAGCTTCTCACTTTCCTAGACGCTGAGGAAGAAGATTGTTGGCGATCGGTAATGAAGGAGGAGATTCATGCCATTCAGAAGAACGATACATGGGAGTTGACAATACTTTCACAAAATCACAAGGCAATAGGTGTCAAATGGGTGTACAAAATTAAATGCACAACAATGGTGAAGTTGATCGGAACAAGGCGAGGCTTATAGCGAAAGGCTACAAACAAAAGTACGATATTAACTATGAAGAATTCTTTGCAGCAGTTGTTTGATTAGACACGGTGAGACTATTAATTTCAATTGCAGCTCATCACAGATAGAAGATATATCATCTAGATATCAAGCCAGCTTTTCTTAATGGTATTCTTGAAGAAGAGGTGTATGTACATCAACCAGAAAGTTTTCTAGTAAAAGGGCAAAAAGACAAAGTATATCGCTTGAAGAAAGTCATGTACAACTTAAAGCAGGCACTACGAGCGTGGAATGCCCGAATTGATGGTTATCTTCATCAAAACAGTTTCAGCAAATGTCTCTATGAGCATGCCATATACATGAAGAGGAACCATTAAGGCGAATTTTTAATAATATATCTTTATGTTAATAATCTGTTATACACAGAAAGTAGCACCTAGATGCTTGCTGAATTCAAGGCGGTGATGTTCAATGAATTTGAAATGACAGATAATGATTGATGTCCTATTTTCTTGAAATTGGAGTGAAGATCAACAAGATGAGATATTTATATCTCAAAAGAAATATATGAAGGAGATCTTGGAGAAATTCAAGATTAGTAACTGCAACCCGGTGAACATCCCAATAGTCATAGGAATGAAGCTATCAAGAGATGGAAATGGAGATTTTGTAGACTCAACTCTCTTCAAGAGTCTAGTTGGTAGCCTGAGGTACTTGACGATCACAAGACCCGATATCGTTTATGGAGTCTGACTTGTGAGTCGCTATATGGAGACACCGAAGGAGTCTCATTGGCTACCTGCGAAGAGGATTCTAACGTATATCAAAGGAACATTCAACCTTGATCTATTTTATACTTATGGTGAAGCTGCAAATTTAGTAGACTGATCAAGATGATAGAAAAAGCACCACTGGTTATGTCTTCTATTTTTGGTCAACTGCATTTTCATAGACCTCAAAGAAGAAAGGAGTTGTGGCCTTATCTTCATGCGAAGCAGAGTATGTGGCAGCTTCATCTATTGTATGTGAAGCTATATGGTTGCGGAACATTTTAAAAGAGTTGGATTATTCATAAGAAGAATCGACCGTAATATTTGTGGACAACAAATCGGCCATCCAAGTTACAAAGAACCCAGTGCATCATGGAAGAAGTAAGGATATTGATACCTGGTTCCACTTTCTTCGAGATCATGCGAAAAAGAGGACTATAGAGCTCCAATATTACTACACTACTGAACAAGTTGCAGAAATATTCACTAAGCCATTATCAAGCGAAACTTTCATGACGCTGAGAGAAATGTTTGGCATAAAGACATTTTGATTTGAGGAGGCATGCTGGAATTATAAATCAAAATGAATGTGATTCAAGACATTAGTGGAGAAGTTGAAAAGTCATCAAAATGAATATGATTCATGGCATTAGTAGAGAAGTTGAAAAGTCATCATAAAATGTGATTTATGGCATTAATGGAGAAGTAAAAAAGTCATCATAAATTGTGGAATTGGAAGACTCATCATCATTAGAGAAATGAAAGAGTCACCATGAACTGGAGAAGTTAAAGAGTCATATATGCATTATTTTATTGTCATTTGTTTATGATATTAAAGTAGATGGTTGATATTTTTATAAATTTTTTCTTTGAAGCTTATAAAAGACTAGTGTACCTCTTTTTTTTCCTTCAAGCAAGTAAGAAAGAAAAGTTGAATTAGATCCATTCTCTATTTAAAATTTTAGATTTTAATATATTAATCCGTAAACTTGTATACAATAGTTACATAGAAGGAAATCTGCGTTGCTTATTTCAGAACAAAGTATAGACTAGTATTTCCACCGAACTTGAATAAGATACTTCATTATATACATAAACCAAGAAAACTTCAATACATGAACCACAAAGTATAGAACACAAAGTATAGATGCCTCGCTACCACTTCTAATCAACATAAACTAATAGTACTGGAGATAATAAATGGTAAGAGTGACCACCAACCAAAGAATAGGTGATGAATACAAAATTTAACACCATGTACCGAAATGGGTCCCCATTTCCAACTGTCCCATGGAAAACATTCAGGCAACATATGATGTAAATATGAGATGGATGTTATGCTCACTTGCAAGCTATGTTACATGATCACTCCTATTATGTGAAGCGTGTCATGTTAGACATATTTCTCATGCACATGTAGTTTTAAGAATGCCCTGAGTCGGCGTGTAGCGTGCATGTTGGCATGGCCATATCTATGCAACATAGCATGCAAGTCACCACATCACATAAACATTCTCTCACTAAAAATGGACTAGCAGTAAAGCAGGACACTGAATCAAGAAAGCCCCCTGAAAAAACCAACATGCTAGCTAAATTTCATACCAACGTCAGTTAGCAAGCTTCTGTTCAACCTAACTTGGCATGCAATCCTGGTCAAGGGCCAAGGCAACTGTGCGCAGGAGAAAGACTGTGAAAAGAAACTTGAGGGTGAGTTCATGCATTGGAAAATCTGGCTTTAGCTCATGCAGTTCACTTACCTGTTTAAGTTCAGAGATCAAGTCAAAAGGCCAATCACGAGCAAGAGGGAAAAAAGAAAAATAAATACACATAATAAACAGACCAGGAAGACTTACCTCAATCAATAGGGAAGGAATAAAACATAATTAAATTACAAAAACAGTGGAGAGATAAACACACTTCAAATGATGATAGACGCAGAACACCTCAGTTTATATTGCTATATTATGTGCTTTGAGGATTCACATGATGCGAATAAAACAGTTTGGCTATTATAAGAAATAATTAAAATTATAACAATGAATTGACAGGAGCGAACCATTCCAGTGCTAGAAAATAGTAACCCAAACTTTATACCAAACATATGAGAAGAGGCACGGATAAAGCAGGGACAAAAAGTATTTTATGTAATTTGATTGATATACTCCATAAAACCCCCAACAAGAAAAATCACATATCTTTTGACGAACACATTGTTTATGAAGCAATTAAAAATGTTCACAGATATATTTTTCTCAAACCAACCAACTGATATGACACCTGATCAACCTTCAAATACAAATGGCCTGTTAGCACAAGAAGAACTAGAAATATGAGGAGGAGGAGCAAGGAGCAAGTCTATCAAACTCTTACTCACTCATTTTATTCAAGGATGACAACACTATTTATAGACTCCTAATGACTCTTGAGATTCCACACACATTGGAATTCCACACATAATGACTCTTAGACTTCCTCACAATGACTCTTGGGATTCCACACACATTGAAATTCCACACACAATGACTCTTAAACTTCCTCACAATGACTCTTGGTAATTACAAACTACATAATGTATTTGACCTCTCATCTCCTTAATTAATATTGTATTGAGAACTCCAAAGGACTTTGTTTGAGTTTATCTTTCAACAAATTCCTCCCTTAAACTCAAACATTTTTCATCCTTCATTCCAATCATCTTCTTGCAATTTTCGAATAGCGCTGTTGGTAGCGGCTTTGTAAAGATATCTGCCACTTGATCACGACTCGCAACGTGACTCAGTCGCACTTTACCTTTCTTCACATGTTCCCGTATGAAATGGAAACGAACATCTATATGTTTACTCCTTTCATGGTGCACCGGATTCTTTGCCAACTCAATTGCTGATTTGTTGTCAACTCGTATTTCGGTCGCTTCGTTTTGCTGGAGTTTTAGCTCACATAGCAAATTTCTCAGCCAGATTGCGTGACACACGCACCATGATGCTGCCACATATTCTGCTTCGCATGTTGATAAGGTTACTATTGGCTGCTTCTTTGAGACCCATGTGAAAGCTGTGTCTCCCATATAAAACACATATCCCGATGTGCTTTTTCGATCATCTATATCTCCGCACCAATCACTGTCGGAGTAACCCACCAGTTTGTATTCATGTGTCTCCGAGTAGAATAACCCGAGTGATACAGTTCCAGAATGTATCAAAAAATCCTCTTGATAGCCTTCAAATGTGAGTATTTCGGTTCCTCCATGAACCGACTCACTATCCCGACACTATATGCAATGTCAGGCCTTGTGCATGTGAGATACCGTAGGCTCCCAACTAAGCTCCGGTATTTGTTTGCATCCACTCGATCTCCTTCATCAAATTTTGAGAGTTTCGCACCAAGTTCCATCGGTGTTGCTACCGGGTTGCAATCTTCCATCTTGTTTTTCTTCAAAATGTTTTTTGCATACGCCTCTTGGGACACAAATATTCCCGATTTTCCTTACTTAACCTCAAGACCAAGAAAATACTTCATCAGCCCCAAATCTGTCATCTCGAACTCCCGAGTCATCGCTTCTTTGAAGTCTTTTATCATCTCCTCATTATTCCCCATGAATATGAGATCATCAACATAAAGAGCAACAAACAGCAAGTTACGTTTTTTTCTTCTTCACGTATAATGCATGCTCATGAGGACATTGCATGAACCTGTTCCCTTTGAGATAGGTGTCGATTCGGGTATTCCATGCTCGCGGCGCTTGCTTCAGCCCATATAGCGCATTCTTTAACTTCAACACTTTTTTCTCCTTCCCGGCTTTCATGTATCCAGGAGGTTGCTCCACATATACTTCTTCAAGCACACCATTTAAAAATGCTGACTTCACGTCCATTTGATAGATTGGCCACTTGAATTGTGCTGCTTGGGATATAAGAAGCCGAATTGTCTCCATCCTCGCGACTGGAGCAAAGACTTCATCATAATCAATCCCAGCCTTTTGTCTATAGCCTTTTGCTACTAGACGTGCCTTATATCTTTCTATCTCACCTTGGGCATTCATCTTTTTCTTATACACCCATTTTACTCCTATGGGTTGATGTCCTTTCGGCAGCTCCACCAACTCCCAAGTTTCATTTCTTTCAATAGCACTTATTTCTTCATCCATTGCGGCTTGCCATTTCTTATCTCTCACTGCTTCTTCAAAAGTGATATTCTCAGCATCTGCTAGAAGACATACCAAGTGTACTTCGCTTGTTGTCTCGTATAGATCTTGCAAGCTTTGCATCTTCGGTTGTCATGGTTCTTCTTCATCATCAGATGTCGGAGGGCTTGTCTGTTTGATTATCGGTGCAGAGGTTGATTCTTCTATTTCTTCCTCCTGCGTTACCTCTTTTTTGTTATTCCAATCTCATGCGCTTTCTTCATTCACTTGCACATCTCGGCTTACAACCACCTTTTCTTCGATCGGGTCGAATAACTTGAAAGCTTTTGTCTTCTCGTCATACCCGATGAACACGTACTTCTTACTCTTGTCATCTAGCTTGGTTCTTCTTTGATCCGGTACGTGCGCATAGGCCACACTACCGAATACTCTCAAATGTGATACGGTTGGTTTTCGTCCGCTCCAAGTTTCCTGGGGTGTTTGATCTCCCATCTTCGCATGTGGGCACCGATTTTGCACATACACAGCACATTGCACCGCTTCTGCCCAAAATTCTTTTGGCATGTTTTTGCTCTTCAACATCGACCGAACCATATCAAGAATAGTCCGATTTTTCCTCTCGGCCACACCATTTTACTGAGGTGAGTATGGTGCAGTCAAGAATCTTCTGATTCCTTGTTCCTCGCAGTAGCTTTTGAAAGCAGTTGACATGTACTCTCTGCCTCTGTCCGATCGTAAGGCCTTGATATAAAGACCAGTTGTCTTCTCTACTTGCATCTTGAATTTCTTGAACACCTCGAGTGCCTCGGACTTTTCTTTCATGAAGTAAACCCAAGTCTTCCTTGTGTAGTCGTCAATAAAGGTAATAAAGTACCTCTTCTCACTGAATGACTTAGGTGTGATCGGGCCACATATATCGGTATGTACCAACTCGAGAGAACTCCTTGCACGATATTCCGCCCTTTTCTGAAAAGTATTCCTTGTTTGCTTGCCAAGTACACACCCTTCGCAAAATTTCTTGGTGTAGTCCATATCTGGTAACCCGTGGACCATATGCTTCTTTGCTAATTCTGTTAGGCCGCCATAATGTAAGTGTCCGAACCGCAAGTGCCACAACGAGACTTTGTCATCCATGTTGACTTGCAAACACCTTTCTCGCACACTTCTCAAGTTGAGTTTGAACATCCGATTCTTGGCCATCTCCACTCGTGCAAGTAACCGGCCTCCTTTGTCCTTCAAGTGTAACATTCGATCTTTTATGAAGATCGAATATCCCTTCTCTAATAGTTGGCCCATGCTAAGGAGATTACTTTTCATGTCAGGCACATAGTAGACATCCTCAATTGTCCCTTCTTTGCCATCCTTTTGAGAAAAACGTATTTTTCCTCGGCCTTTGACTTGAACCTTCGACGCATCTCCAAATGACACGTGCCCATCTTCTATCTCTTGGATCTCCATAAAGAGATGTTTGTGCCCACTCATGTGATTGCTAGCGCCTGTATCGAGATACCAGACCGAGTCGCTATCAGGAATAATGTCTTTATAGGCCATCATGAGAACACCATCGTCTCTTATCTTCTCTTCCGTGACTAGTTTCGCATTTTCTTCTATCTTTTTGTTGGAGTAGCACTCTTTTGCGTAGTGTCCATATTTGCCGCATTTGTAGCATTGGACATTTTGACAATTTGACCGGCCGCCTTTACCACGACCGCGTCCTTGACCACGCCAATTTTGTTGGCTTGGCTGGTCCTTTTCTTTCGAGTTGTCTCCGCGTCCGCAGCCTCTACCGTGACCACGACCTCCACGGCGCGTCCTCGACCACGCCAGTTTTGCTGGGCATACATCGTCTTGTCCTCCTTGATAGTTGCCTTAGATTGTAAGGCCTCTTCGAGCAGATCTTGTTTCTTCTTCTTCAGTTGCTCATGCGCCTCGAGAGAACCGGCGAGATCATCTATGGTCATCTCCTCCAGATTCTTCGACTCCTCAATTGCGCATACAACATTTTCGAAATTCTCGGTCAATGACCGCAGAATCTTCTCCACGACCCTTGAATCGGTTATGGTTTCTCCATTGCGTTTGAGTTGATTTACCACCGTTTGTACACGCGTGATGTAGTCAGATACTCCTTCTGACTCCTTCATTTTCACGGCCTCCAATTCACCTCGTAGAGTTTGAAGCCGCACTTGTTTAACACGGTCGGCGCCTTTGAAGACTTTTTGTAAAATCTCCCATGCCTCCTTCGAAGTTGCCGCACTAGCAATCTTCTCGAACCCCGACTCATCTACCGCTTGGAATAAGAAGTAGAGAGCGGTCTTGTCTTTCGTGCGCGTTTCTTTCAACGCCTTTAACTGATTCGGCGTCATGTTATCAGTAGTAGCCGGCTCTGTGTAGCCATTCTCAACTACTTCCCACGCGTCTTGTGCACCAAGCAACACCCGCATCTGAATGCTCCAATTGTCATAGTTCGTCTTTGTGAGGCGTGGTAGCGGCATCTGCCCCAGCGGTGTAGGCTTTTGTCCCAGCGGTGTACTCCCGGAATTTGCCATGGCTGTCACCGACGGTCTTCACCTTCAGCACTTGTCTTTACTTTCGGTACTTAGTTTTGCCTTCGCACTTAACTTCGCCTTCGGCAACTTGTCTTCGCCTTCACCTTTAGCACTTATACTCGCCTTCGCCTTGAGCACTTGTACGAAGTGGTAGGGGCGGTCTTCTCCAAGCTTCAAGCTTCAAGCTTCACAATGGGAATCACCTCCCAAAGAAGCTTCAAGCTTCTTGCTTCAAGCTTCAAGCTTCACAATGGGAATCACCTCCCAAAGAAGCTTCAAGCTTCACCTTACTTCAAGCTTCAAGCTTCACAATGGGAATCACCTCCCAAAGAAGCTTCAAGCTTCACCTTGGTTCAAGCTTCAAGCTTCACAATGGGAATCACCTCCCAAAGAAGCTTCAAGCTTCACCTTGGCTCTGATACCAATTTGTTAGCACAAGAAGAACTAGAAATATAAGGAGGAGGAGTAAGGAGAAAGAACACAAAATTTCTTTTCTGTCAAACTCTTGCTCACTCATTTCATTCAAGGATGACAACACTATTTATAGACTCCTAATGACTCTTGAGATTCCACACACATTGGAATTCCACACACAATGACTCTTAGACTTCCTCACAATGACTCTTGGGAATCCACACACATTGGAATTCCACACACAATGACTCTTAAACTTCCTCATAATGACTCTTGGTAATTACAAACTACATAATGCATTTGACCTCTCATCTCCTTAATTAATATTGTATTGGAACTCCAAAGGACTTTGTTTGAGTTTATCTTTCAACATGGCCCAGAAAAGCCAAAGTTATAGGCATGGGTAATGAAAAAGCTTACTGAAGGTGAGAGAAAATTGAATGACAAGAGAGTTTCCTTGGGAAAGAAGTGCCAAGTCTGGTTCATACAGAGTTGACAATCCCGGATGAATGAAAATATATTTTTAAATCTTTTTTAGCTTTTTTCTTGCCTGAACAAGCAAATAGATTAAGATAATTATTTTTATTAGATCATTATAGTAGAGTTGTGAGTGTTCCCGCTTGCCACGCAGGTGATCTGGATTCGATCCCGGCAATAGCTATATTTTTTTACTTGTTAATCAAAAAAGAAAATTCATGAAAAATTCTAACGTGTCGGGATTTAATCAGCGAATTAAGGATTTTGTGTCCTCCACTTTGTCAGCTAAGGTCAGCTTGATGTAAAATGTTGATGGAAAAAATAGGGGGAAAAAAAGAAAAAACTAAAACTTATTTGTCCGGGGTTACCAACTCCGAATGAATCCAAAATTCAGAAAAAAATAATATTGCTTCTTCTGAGATTGCCAACCCTGAACGAAGAAATACACGGGTAAGAAAAAAAATTGTTTCATCCGGAATTGCCAACCCGGGACGAAGCAAAAATCGCCCCCGGCCAGCGTGGAATGCCATGATGGCGGGGCAAACCTTCTCACCCGCCGGCGTGGCATATCAGAGGGTAGGTTTTGGAATTAGTTTGGGAGGAGGTGGATTTTTAAAATTATTTATTTTTGGAGGTTTTCCCCCCCGGAGAAATAGCCCTTTTGGTTTCTTCAGTAGAGAGGCATAGAAAACTTCTTCATTTTATCGAACATCTCCTCTAGATGGACACACTCTTTTTGTATGGCGTACTACACATACATACACGCTAGTTGTACTTCATGAGGTTTCTTTTTGTATAATATTTGAACTCCGCGCTTGATCGAGCAAACGAGCAGTCACGTAAGACCTTTTCATGTACTCTTTGTCTGAGTCTTGTAACCCTAAAGTGTGTTATCGGCACCTGACATTCTTCGTTAGACCCCGGTGACAAAAACACAAGTTGGATGTTCTCAGAGAATTCTTGTCTGGCCTCCAAGGATGTGGAAGTGCTACTACCTGCTTGAGGGGTTATAACCATTTAACCGCTGAATAAAATATTGATGATGAGTGTTGTATTTAATTAGCTTGTGCCATATTCGAGTTGCCAATTAAATCGTGTCTGCTATCCTTTAATCCACTTGTGCCATGTGGTGTTGGTTTCTGAACTAATAATCTATGTATCACTGCTCATGTACCCCCCGGGGGGTAATTAAGTTACTTAGATCATAGATCAGATTACGAAGACATGCATGTTACCACATTCAGCATTGCCTTTTGACTAACCAGGAGGAAGAAGAAGACAAAGAAAAGACTAAATTTATCAAAACTATCGTGACCTTTCATTGTTTTTTCAAATAACTAATCGCAAAATACTATCATGAATTTTGGTTTTCACATTTAACTCTCTAAACGCCGCAAATGACACTTGTAAATGACAATTCCATACTCTCCATAAAATTGATAGTGGACCCACATGTCACTCTTTTTATTATACATGCTTAACTAATAACCTTAAAAAATCTACTCCTGATGGGAGAGAGAGAATGAAACATGGGCTCCACATGTCCACTCTTTTAGTGAAAATAAGAGGATGGTATGTGCGCCCATGATGTCGAAGAGTAGGGCAACAAATAATATGATTTTCATTAGTCGGCTAAATCATCAATAATAGTCAATTAATCCTCTCAGTAGTCGACTAACCCTCTCAGTAGTCGACTAATCAATCTCAGTAGTCGACTAGTTTTGTGCAACAGAGGGTATAGAAATTTTCTGGACTTCTTACTAGTCGACTAGTCGCTAGCACTAGTCGACTAATATTATCACCGACCTGCTATTTGATTCTGTTTAGAATTTTGTTTTTAGCTCCAATTGGATTTCAAATTATTTTTGTTTTAGTTTTCTAATGAGATTAGACTACTACCTTTAAAGCCTATTTAAAGGTCATCGTATTCTTTGTTCTGTACACAATGTTTTGATAAATTCAATTGAATTTTTCCTCTCAAATTGCTCATGGGTTCGAGTTGTTATCTTTTACTCATGAATTCGAGTTGTTTGCTTGTGGATTCGACTATTATCCTACTTGAAAGTATATTTCAGGGTTCATTAGCGCTAGAACGAAATCTAGCCAGCATTGTTTGCTTTCTTGTCTGTGTCAATTGGTATCAGAGTTTCGACTGCTTTCTGGCGATGGTAGGAGACGACAATGGATTGCAAGGCCTTTCCATAAGGATGAATACTACTGAAAAAAGGGTCGACGCTGTCAAGTTAACCTTGGATGGCGTGGTCCAAGAGCTCAAGAGACTGTCCCTCAAGATCGATGATCGAAGTCTAGCCGATGGTACGTATCGAAGCGGATGTGATCGTTCATCAATTAATCTTCCTCCACCACCTTTACCATCGCAACCACCACAACAACTACCACCATATCACCAATCAACTAATCTTCCTCCACCACCTCCACTATCGCATCGACCACAACAACTACCACCATATCACCCATCAATTAATCTTCCTCCACTAACTCTACCATCTCATCCACCACAGCAGCCACCACTGTTTTGCCCACGACTAATTTTTCTCAACCACCACTACTATACACCCTTACATCTATTAACGAATTTACAACTTGTGTTGTTCTGAGATTGTAATGCAACAAAAAAACCCCGACACTACACAACGACATCAGATCTTTTATTCAAGATGTTCTGTCAAAAGCAAAGTACGCAACCTCATCATGGACAACAAGAATCTCATTTCTAGAGCACTCATGGACTACTTAAAGCTAGAGACGGAATCACATTCTCATCCTTACACCATTGGTTGGACACCTCTCCATCAAGGTAATAGATCTATGCCATATTCCTATTTCAATTGATAAGTTTTATCAAGATATTGTTGTTTGTAATGTGGTTGACATGGACGCATGTCATGTTCTTTTGGGAGACCATGGTAACACGATGTTGATTCTACCCGCAGAGGTAAAAAGAACATCTATGTGTTCCCTTGGAAGGGTAAAAGAGTTGCCATGAGGCCAATTCCCCCAGCCCCAAAGCCTTCAGAAGAGAAGAAGCCTAAGTTTATATCTATATGCAATCGATGCGAGTTCTTGATGGAATCAAAAGAGACAAATCAAATATTTTCTTTGGTGGTCAAAGAAGAAGCCATTGTGTCCATTAAAGTTCCCAAGAAGATAAAACCCACATTGGAAGAGTTCAAAGAAGCTGTTCATGACGAGCTTCCGGAAGGATTACCACCCATGAGAAATATTCAGCATCATGGTGCATATATTCTTCATGGTTTCGAGGATCCTTTCTGTAACCCCTGCTCTAAATGTATGTGTCACAATATTAGTACTTGATACGGTGTACGTATTTGATTTGACTTTTCATATAGTCAGACTGAATCAATTTTAGCCAGATATTATTTTCTAATATTTTAGATTTTTTCATAATTTTCTAGAATTTTTTCTGGTTTATTTTGAAAAAATTTCGAATTCGGTGTTGATTGATACCGGTAATCGACTCCAGAATTTTTAATTTACAAACGGAGTTAAATTTCAAGAATCTACTTTCGTATTATTTTTCAAGATCATATTTTATACTTAGTGTATTTTTGAGAATTTTTCTGAATTAGTCAAAATCTGGTCAAACCAGTGTCGACTGGTATCACCGATCGATTCCGGGATTTTAAATTTGCAAATCAGACTAAATGTTGAATCCGATTTCACATTATTCCTTCGGGTAATATTTTCTATTTTTTGAATTTTTGAGAATCATTCTAAACTAGTCAAATTTTGGCTCAATTAAATAATATTAATTAAATAATATTTTATTCATATTTTTCTTTTCTTCTCCTCTAAGTTTCCTATTTCTTCCCCTTTAAGCCACCACCTTTTCCACCGCCTTCTCCCTCTTTCTTTCACTCTCTCTCTCTCTCTCTCTTAAATTCTCTCTCTCTCTCTCTCTCTCATATCACTCTCTCACTCTCTATCTAACTCTCTTTGTTCCTCTTCCACTCTCACACGTGCTCGCTCTTATCACTCTCTCTCAGCCCCTGCCTACGTGGCTACGATCGCAGCAGGCTGCTGCCGGTCAGGCCGCCGGCAAACCGACGCAGGTCATCTCTCTCTCTCTTCCCCTACTCCTCTCTCTTTGAGTCCCTTTTTCTCTTTCCTTCACCTTTCTTTTTATCTCTCTCTATATATCCTCTCTCCACCTTCATGCTCAGACCCACCACCGAGTTATCCCCAGCGCCGCCGTGGCCACCCTACACCTCTGCCCAACCTCCGATATGATCGCTCACTGACCCTACCCACCTCCCGGGTCACCCTCTTTATCACTATCTCTTTCGTCTCTCTATCTCTGATTGGCCGGCAGCTCCGCCGCCAGACCTGATCTCCGCGGGTCTCCACCGCCTGTGGTCGCCGCAGCCAGACCCCCTTCTATTTCTTCTTCTTCATTTTCTTCTACTATACTGTAAACCCATAATGGGTTTTGTATAAGAACCTGCACCTACAAACTTGAACCCGACCCTATTAACTGACTAACCCAAAACCCACCACTTAATTAATGGGTTTGGGTATTGGATCTGAACCCGACCCAAGAGCAACTCAAACCCGCTTCTAAATCAAGGATAGGTAAAATTTCATAAAATCCCTGGTAAATTGGAATATTTTTAATTTAGACCTTATTATTCATATTTAAGACATTTCTATTGATTTTAGTGTCCGGCGACATCTTGAGCATCCGGAGTCTGATTTGGACGATTCTCAAGCCGTTACGATCGTAGGAAGACGAGTTACAGTTCTGTTATAACTAAGTGAGTGTTTTTCTTTTATAAAATTATATTTTATCATGTTGAATAACATTAATTTATTGATTAATTTAATAAATGATAATTATCGTCCAATTAATGATGTAAATGGTAAATCACTGTAATTGAAATATGTGTTATTATTTAATAAATTATAATTATTATTTCATAAACAGTAATTATTGGTAAATCACTATAAATAGAATATGCGAGATTGCTATTTAAACATATTCAATAAAATAATAATTTATTTTGTTTCTTGATTTAATATAAAGTATAAATGTATTATCTACAAGTTAGGTACTTATTATACTATAGATTAAAGGAATTCCTGATTAATAAATTGATACTTAATAATGGTTGTGAAGAGTTTGAAAATAGATAATGATATATAAATAATTTGTGATACCGATCATATTAGTTATATTGTAATTGTGATAACAAATAATAATATACTGATACATGATCACGTTAACAGTATCACTTTGAATTGTCACTGTTACCTCACTCATGACAACATACACGATTATAAAGGATACGTTTATTTCATGTTTATGTATCACTGTTGAATACACACTTCTATGTGTTATGATCATAGACATCGTCATTTCATGTACTTGTATTATTGTTACACGAATATTCTATTACACCGGACACTATTATTTCATGTACATGTATCATCATTACACATATACTCTGTTACATTGGACCTTCCTGTTACATGAATTCACATGTATGCATGCTCTGATTATTCATGTATTCCTGCTACATGGATTATTGTTACGCGAATATTCTTATATTACGGTTACATGCATATTTCTTGAATACAGTACATGATCATTTCCTGTATCACTGGATTGGTATGAAACTCTTGTCACCTGACATATTGTCTATTGACATTCGATGTGTGAAACTAAGTGCCACGTGAAAGCCACCTATAGTATCCGCGGGGCCCACATCTAGAATCTCACATCTCCCATTTTCTGTTATCCTTTTCAGTGATATAAAGAATGCTCATGTCCTATTATCCTGTTACATACTGCATGCATTGTTATTGTTCCTGACTTACCGTGTAATTTCAAACATAGTAATTATAACATGAAGATGGGGGAGACTTGACGGTTGAGTAGGTCTTATCTGGTGAATGTCCTGGATCCATTACACATCCCACTGCAGGAGATGGGGTAGTACTTGCTACTGATTGTACTGTTTTCTGTTTCCTGTTACAGCCTTAGCGGACTGGTTCTGGTCTCAGCAGCAAAGGGACTGTGTAAGGCTATATTCTAGGGTATGCATGGGATATACCCACCCGATTAGAGCTCTTTGACTATTGGGTTTCCAATTAACATAATAAAAATGACATAAACAATGATGACGACATGAACGCTTATTATTTGGCCACTCTCTCGTTCAGATAATGGTGCCCGTATGCCATATCCGAATGGGTTCAGCTGGAGTACAAGCTCCAGTATGAACTTCTAGTAGTATGGGGCACTGGAAGAGACTGATTAAAATATCAGGTGATATTGATTGTTATTATTATATAATTATTATTTATTGCTCACCACTTGCGTGATATCTTGCATGATGACTTATCTGTGTATACTGTATTAAACATTATGATTATCTTGTTTATTATCTCGTTATTATATATATGCATAGTTTATATTTCATATATTCTCCGTAGAGACATTATTCCTGTATATTCACAAATACCATAGCATGTTTCTTGTTTGTTTATACCATATAAAGCTTCATGATTCTTATTTATCAGCACGTTACCATGCATGTATACTCTGTATTTCATGTATTTTCTATAGAAATACTATTCTTGTACACTCACGACACTACAACTGATTATTTCTGTTCATATTAACTATTGATACCATCATGTTAATTGTTGAAACTCTAAAAGACAAACTCCAAGACAGCTCTTCAACTGGTCTGAACGATATCTAGCTTGTCGACATTTATAAAAAGACAAGTCGCAGACAAGCTGACGATCAGTTTCTGTCTATCCTCGAGGGACAAAACAGCGACTTGGACTTTATTGATCCAGTGAAGCAGACAGTCGACCAAGGTTGCCTTGAAGAGACCTAAGTAGGACTAAGATGCTAACTTAGCTCAACACTAAGCCTCGCATGAGCCCAAAGGGATAGCCTCGCCTGAGAGGTTAAGTTTGTCAAGTTTTACTTTGAAGCTCTTCATAACTCTAAAGAGAGCTAATTTGTAGCTTTGCTTGAAGGTAATTTTACCTTCTCTCGAGGCTAATTATAGCTTGCCTGAAACTTTCTTGATAGCTTCGCATGAAGCTCTTCATAGCTCTACAGAGAGCTAAATTGCAGTTTCGTCTGAAGCTAATTCTAGCTTATCCCGAGGCTAATTATAGCTTCTCCTTAAGCTTTCTTGATAGCTTCACATGAAGCTCTTCATAACTCTACAGAGAGTTAACTTGTAGCTTCATCTAAAGCTAATTCTAACTTCACCTAAAGCTAATTATAGCTTTGCCTGAAATTTTCTTGATAGTTTCGCATGAAGCTCTTCATAGCTCTACAGAGAGCTAACTTGTAGTTTCTCCTGAAGCTAATTCTAACTTCTCCTGAAACTTGCTTGATAGCTTCGCATGAAGGTCTTCATAGCTCTGCAGAGAGCTAACTTGCAGTTTCGCCTGAAGGTAATTCTAGCTTCTCCGGAGGCTAATTATAGCTTTACCTAAAGGTTTCTTGATAGCTTAACGTAAAGTTCTTCATAGCTCTATAGAGAGTTAACTTACAGCTTCACCTGAAGCTAATTCTAACTTCTTCTGAGGCTAATTACAGCTTCTCCTGAAGCTTTCTTGATAGCTTCGCATGTAGCTTTTCATAACTCTACAGAGATCTACCTTACAGCTTCGCCTGAGGCTAATTCTAACTTCACCCGAGGCTAATTATAGCTTCTCCTGAAGCTTGACACAACTTCACTGAAGAGCAGCCTCGCCTCCAATGGCTAGCCTCTCCTGAGGAGAGTAACCACCCCACTAAGTTAGTGAGGGGAGTTAATGGGTAGTTACACCATGATCCCTCATTAGGAGGAGACAATCAAGGGGATCACAACTCCCTATTGAGCCTATAAATAGCTTACTAGTAGGTTAAGCTCAGGGTCTTGAAGAAATTCAAATCCAAGAGGCTTTTTGAAGAGCATAAGCTTCTTCGGTAGCTTCAAAGTTTAAGCTAACAAGAGATCTACTCTCTCACTTTTAAGAATTCAGAGAATTACTTCTCTAATCCTACAAGAATCAATTCAGGACGCTGATACTATAAGATCTTCCTCTTTCAAGAAATCTCCAGAACCAGACGAGAAGGGATTATCAGGAAATAGCATTCGAAGATCGATCGATCGCATCGTCAACGGGACAAAGTGGTCGCGCGCTGATTAGACTCCCACCGGTACACTTTCCTAGAAATCTCAGAGGAGATCTACTTGTAATTTTTTCTTTTAAAGAAATAATTTTTGCTCCTCAATATATTTTAAGTTTTCTTATTTATCATGATCACTAACCTCTTTTGCAGGTATTCTTGTACTTATTTATGCTGGAATTTTTGTGTATATTGTATTTATTTTTCTGTACTTGGGCTTAATGTACATATGTGAGGGTTTTTCGCCCTGTGTATGTACATCGCTGTAGCATCCCTGTATCCGCGGGATTAGGGCTTTACACTTTCATGCAGAAGAAAAGTTCTAGAGATGAAAGATTTAAATTCTTCAAGTTCATATCATCTACTATTAGCACGTGGGTACAACATGTTATGCACGGTAAGTCAAGTTCTATCTCCAAATGCACTTTGAAAGATCTTCTTCATAAAGGTGAACCAATGAAGTATGGGAGCATGGTGTATGTGTATGACTGGATGATGGAAGAGCACCAACCAAATGTCATTGATTATCAACCGATTCGAGATAATTATTACATTGAAGATTTGATGACGCAATACCACATGGAGTTTGATGAAGATTTCGGGGCGAATCAAGATTTTGGAATCACACTTCCCTCAAGTCGAGTTTGCTAAAGATGACATCGTTCATGGTTCTATTGATTAGAACTCGATGACGAGTTCTTTTGATGAGGGAGAGACTGATGTAAGAGAGTAGGATAACAAACAACATGGTTTACATTAGTCGACTAATCATCAATAATAGTCGACTAAAACAGACAACATGATTTACTCTTAGTAGTCGACTTAATAGTCGACTTACTAGTCGACTAACCCTCTCATTGGTCAACTAACTAATCTCAGGAGTCAACTAGTTTTGTGCAACAGTGAGTAAAATAAATTTCTGGACTTGTTACTAGTCGACTAGTCCCTAGCACTAGTCGACTAATAATGTCACCAATCTGCTATTTGATTTCTGTTTAGGATTTCGTTTTCAGATCCAAATAGATTCCAAATGTTTTATTTTAGTTTCCTAGTTAGATTAGACTACTACTTTTAAAGTATATTTAAAGGTCATTATATTCTTTATTTTGTACACAATATTTTGATAATTTCAATTGAGTTTTTCTTCTCAAATTGCTCGTGGACTCAAGTTGTTATCTTTTACTTATGGATTCAAGTTGTTTACTCGTGGATTCGAGTATTATCCTAACTGAAAGTATCTTTCAGGGTTCGTTGGTATTAGAACGAGATTTAGTCGGCGTTGTTTGCTATTTTGTCTGCGTCAGCCCCACATGTCATCCAACTCCTCCTTTTTCTTCTTCAACATGAACTTTCATCTCCCCTAATCTCTATCTCCCCACCACTACCTCCGTCTCACTAATGCACCACAACCTCTCTTTCATCTCCCCTTCTCCTCCTCCATCTGCACCATCATTTGCCGTCCTAACCAATCGAGTCCTCCGCCGCCTCCAGCCTTGGTCCCCTCCTCTATTTTCAATCTCCACAACTCCATTGCCCCCTCTTCTCCTCCTCCTTCAATCTCCACACCATTGAAATCGCCCCAGCTTCTTCTATTATGTCGACTGTCGGCCTCGATAATTGTCAATGTTATCTTCTCCTCCTTTAACCCCCATCACTGTTGCCCTCTTTTCTTCTCTCTCAGCCTAGACAATCGTCCCCTCCTCCTCATTTGACCTCAACAACCTATGACTGCCATCACCCTTTTTGCTCCTCCTTTGTCGTTAGGTGAGAAAAAGAAAAAGGAAATGGGAGGAAAGAGAAAAAAGAATATAACAAGGCACGTGCACATCACATGTCATATAAAGGTTATTTCCTTCTTTAATTCCTAAAAGGAGAAGGGTATTTTTGTCAAAAAAATAGTTACATGATATGCACGACATTATCTCTATTAACAACAATTCAAAGACTAATTTTTTTTTGGGAAATTGAAGAATTTTTTGTGGTAATATTTTCATATTTTGAATGTTTAGAGGTTCTTTGGGAAAATGATGAAAGTTTATGATAGTTTTGAGAAATTTAGCCTAAAGAAAAAGAACAAAAACGGTCTTTTTTTTATATGCCCAATGAAGCTTAGCTTTTATATTATTGATCCCTCAAAAACCTCTATTTGCATGTATACCCTTCTACTTTAAGAGAGTTTGCGGGTATACCCTTATAGTTATAATTTTGTTGATTGGGGCAAAAATACCATTTGCATGTATAACCTTGCAAATTTAATTTTTTGTGATACTCCATTTTTAGAAGTAAATAATAATAATAAGTGATATACTAATTTTCTTGAAGAAGCTCTGAGCAAATAAGAAGAAATGGGACAAAATAAATCTATTGAGAAGAGTACTAATAGAAACATAGATTCACTATTATGTCATAATAAAAGTAACATGTTAAAGATGAATATGATAGTTGCTATGCAAGGTGGCAAGTTCTAACTAAAATGATATGTTGACTTGCATTTTTTATTTTTTTATTATTTTTCTACAAGATGCATAAATCTTATTTGCAACTAACTTTTCATAAAATTTATATAAAAAATTATATTTTGAGGATATATATGCAGAAATTAAATTTGCAAGTGTGTGATATCAAGAACACTTCTGTCGAATTGAGAAAATTTGTAATCTAGTGGTATATATGCAACTTTTTTTAATTTAAAAAGGTATACATGTTAATATAGTTTCTTTTAGGAGTAAATAAGTAAAAACTTGTTTCAAGGGGTATTATGCAAAAAACCCAAAGAAAAAAAATCCTTTGCAACTGGCACAACGAAACTGATTCATTAGAAGGTTGATATCTATTTTACGAAACAAAGATAGCCACACGTTCAACTGAATGTTAGATGGAGAAAAATCAACGTTGCCATCAATAGTGTGTGTATGACAAGGTTACATTACACCTTTGTGTAACTAAGCTTAGTAACACACAGCAATTTTCACCACACAAAATTTTATAAGCTGAGATACAAACAAATTTTTGTGTGTGGTCCCCCGTAATTGCTAATAACCTATTTTAAAAACTATTTTTGTGTGATAGGGAGAAGTGTGTGTAATTTAAGTTAGTTACACGTAGGTGTATTGTATCATTACCTCTCTCTCTATATATATATATATATATATATATATATATATATATATATATATATATATAAAGAGAGAGAGACAGAGATTTGTGCCCTTCCAAAAGGATTCGAGCGCGAATCCTTCCAACTTAAATACAATCCTCCGACATTCGAATACAAGAGCCACTCCGTTGAAGTTGATCTATATTATTTCAAGTATTTATAAACTAAAAATCAAGTGCTTTGAATATTTTTTACTTATCCATCAAACGGCACAAAATGGACGGCCGAAAGTAGTGAGTTAGTTAGATCTATATCTTTAGACATACAAATTCTCGATCCGATCATTTGATTATGATTTAAACATTTAAAAACCCCTACAAACCAATTTTCATTAAGTTTCAAATATTCTACACCGTTAAACTAGCCAACTCATTACTTAGGACGTCTGTTTTTTTCCTAGTTGATGCATAGGCAAAAAAGTATTCAAAACACTTGATTTTTAGTTTATACATACTTGAAATAATATAGATCAACTTCAACGGAATGGATCTTGTATTCGAATGTCGGATGTTAGTATTTGGGTGGGAAGGATATGGCCTCAAATCCTTTTAGGACACAAGTCTATCTCTCTCTCTCTCTCCTCTCTCTCCCCCCCTACACACACAGAGATAGACTTGTGTCCTTCCAAAAGGATTTGAGCCTGAATCCTTCCCACTTAAATTCAATCCTCCGTCATTCGAATACAGGATTCACTCTATTGAAGTTGATCTATATTATTTCAAATATCTATAAATCAAAAATCAAGTGTTTTTAATACTTTTTGCCCATCCATAAAGCGACACAAAATGAACGGCCGAAAATTGTGAGTTGGGTAGATCTATTTTTTTAAACATACAAATTCTCGATCCGACCATTTAATTATTATATAAACTTATAAAAACTCCTACAAACCAATTTTTGTTAGGTTTTAAATGTTCTACACCGTTAAACTAATCAACTCACTATTTAAGCCGTCCGTTTTTTTCCGACTTGATGCATGGGCAAAAAACATTCAATACACTTGATTTTTGCTTTATAGATATTTGAAATAATGTAAATCAGCTTCAACGGAGTGGATTTTTTATTCGAATGTGGGATGTTGGTATTTGAGTGAAAGGATTCAGGCTCAAATCTTTTTGAAAGGACACAAGTTTATACACGCGCACGTATTCCCTTAATGGTTGTTTTACAATCTTCAGTAATAAACACTAACGACAAATTTGTCACTATCATCGAACTTTACACCCCTCTCTAGTCTCTAATGCACAGAACCACAAGTTAAACTAGCCATAGATTTTCTAAATAAACAGGGGAAAAAGGAAAAAAGGAACCATGATCGTGTAGAGCCTGATTAGGTACCGGATGAAGAGAGTGTCTAGTCAATGTAGGACTAATTTGTTCACACAACTTCTCTTTAATTATTACATAATTTCTTCACACAAAGTCTAATACTATTTGTAAAGACTTAAGGTACGTTTTATGTGGAGTTGCCCAATTATTTATATACCCAAGATTATCCTCGGTCTAGCCGATATGAGACTAATTTGTTCGCACAAATCCCAATATGTGGAAGATGGAAAAGAAAATAATAAAGAATAATCCTCAAAATCCTCTCTTCCCCCTCTCTCAATGCCTCGATTCTCGTAATCCTGTCCTCATCCGCTACAAATTTAGTCAGATAGTAAGAACAAGCCCACATTTAAAACCATACAATCAGAAAAAAAAAAAAAAAAACCCCGCGGGACAAACACTCAGGCCCTAAAGGAACTAACCTCCTACCTAATCAAGTATTAAGCGGCATTTGCACCTAAATCCCCGCTTCAATCTGTGCTCCAGTGGAGCCCCAAATCACAAATTAATTGCAGAACGAGTCAGGTTGACTACTGTTATCAGCACCAAACATCCTAAATTAATTAAATAATTGCAGTTGCTACTTAATTGCCAGCTCTCAATTTTTCTGTCACGTACATAACCAAACAGAGACCCCAGCTAATCAATCGTTAATCTAAAAATTCCCATCACTTTCAAACCCAACTCTAATTTAATTCATTTGTCCTCTCTACGTTCCCAACCACCGGTAAGTCCACCACCTCCACCAGCACACAACCACCCAATCTAATCAACCATCACCCCCTAAATTACCAAAATGCCATTGCCATTGCCATTGCCCATTGCCATTGCCAGTGCCTTGCTCTGCTCAAATCAAGAACACATTCTCTCCCAACAATCTGTTACCACAATGAAAGAATATCAATGAACAAGAAGAGAAAAAAAGAGAGAGAACAAGAAATGGCATATGATGACAATTTTGACTTCTAATGCTGCTGCCGGCCGCCGAAATAATTGGATTTGGATCGGCGCAACAGATCCGGGGTGTTCTCGTATCCAGAGAACACCTCGGTCCAGATCTCGGCGAACGCCCTGAGGATGACGTCATGGTGCCGCGACGAGTTCAGCTGCAGGAACTTGTGGAGGAGCTCCCTGAGCTCATTCCCGTCGACGATCTCCTTCTCGACGATCATCTGCAGCATCGACCGCCGGAAGTCCACCAGTGGGTCCTCGCTCTCCTTCACCACCGCCACGCTCTCCTCCACCCTCCCCCCGCCGCCGCTGGCGTCGCTCCGGCTCCTCCTGTGCACGTGCCGGCGGGGCCCCCTTCGTTCTTGCTGCTCCTCCTCCTCCTTAATTGGCGGGGCCCACTCCATCATGCTCTTCTCGAGCTCGCCGAGCTGGCGGAGGAGCCCGGAGAAGGTGGGCGTGCTCGAGGCGTCGTCGGCGTCGGGGAACGACGAGGAGAGCGAGGCCGTCAACATGGTCGGGGCGGTCTGCGTGTCGGTGGCGGACGATGGCGGGTCTTTCGTCGATTTTTCGGACGTGTCGGAGGCCGAAAACGACACCGACAGGGCCTTGGAGTCCTTGCAGCCGCATGCGAGGGAGAATAGGGAGCGGGAGCGGCTTCGCTTCGAGGACATTTCTCGTTGGTTCCTCTTGGGTTCGGATCGAGATTTGGCGAAGGGGTGGATTTTATTCATTTCGGGGGCCGTGTGGGGGAGGGAACGAAATTATCCCGATATTTATTCCTGACACAAAAATTATTGTTTCGGGTTTTTTTTTTTATGTGGTGGGAGGAATAATAGATTTTTGATTAATTTGTAAACTTGAGAATCTGGGGACACGTGGAGCCCACATTTTGCAGTTTATTATTATAGTAATTACGGGAATTAATTATTGTTTTATTTGGAGATAAAGACCGGAGAGAGAGGGATTAGATTATGAAGAGGAAGAGGTCATTGGGGGGAAATTAAAAGTTAATTTGTGAAGAGCTTTATTCTGTTTTTTTAAATAAAATGACAGGTATGTTGCATGGTTATGCGAACATTATGCGTTACAGCTAATCCACTTTCGTCTCAGTTTTCTTTAATAAATTATCACTTTCCCCGTGTGAATGGGGGGAGAGGAGAGATTTGAACGTGTTTACTAGGTAAAAATAGCGTGCCCAAGGTTTTTATCTGCCTGAGGTGTTTATTGGTGAGGAATGTAAAATTTTATCATAATATAATCGTGTATATTTTTTGAGAGAAATATAATTAGGAATATAAATTTATGGGCCCAAGGTATATAATCTTATTAATTAGTCAATGAGAAAAGAATTAGGAAAGAAATTAGTAATAAATTAAGACCTGTATCCACAGGTTCTTTGACGAGGTGAATCACGAAGCATTATTGAGTCAACACAGAAAGTTGAACAAACTCCACATGCCTTCGCCTTGGGGGCACAAGGCATTGTGAAAATGAGAGGGCTACGGAATTGCTACGGAATTGCATGATTTAGGGGTGATGGATTAATCACCTGTAATCTTGCGCCAAATTCATGATGAGCAAATCTCCAAAAGGAGGAGAAAGAAACATCAAGTGATTTTTTATGCCACAGCTCTATGAGACTGGGACTGGCGTTGGCTCCTTCGCGCGAAGGATCATCCTTCGTGTTGTGAGTCGTCCATCACAGCTGATGAGCGGTCCGTAGCGGTAGAGAGAGAACAAAGCAAAAACGTATTTTGTGGGCCTCATCACAAAACGCGTTTTTTTTTTCTCTCTCGCTCTGGGCCGTCCATTAGCTGTGATGGACGACCCACAGCTCGAAGGACCATTACAGTCCTTCACGTGAAGGAGCCAACCTGAACCCATGAGGCTGACCTATAACATTATGTTGGTACATTTTCTTACTGTACATGCTGGAACCAACTCAATGAGCTCTCTATGGTAGTGAAAGTTACTTGTATTCTTTTATTACTGTACTTGATTTGTATCCTAGTGCCATGTTTGGTTGGTGATTATCCCAGCTCATTGGAGAGATTTGGATAGACTTTTTTTGTTGGTAAAGGAAAACTGGAGGTCTACGTACAAACATCAGAGTTTTATAGTAAAATAGTCACGAACACAGTAAGAATAAACTAAAGAGAGAAAAGAAAGAAAACCACAAATTTAATGAGGTTCGGCAACTGCCTACGTCCTCGGGGCAGAAGAGGAGAGAGAGATCTTATTATAATCAATCAACTTAGAGTATAAAGTATGGGGACAACACCCCTCATTATACAGTCAAAGAGTCCACGAAGAAAAAAAACCAATAGATCTTAATTCAGATCAGAAACGAATCCAGAATTAAACTCGAAAGTAACAGGCTGGCTGCATTAGTCGACTAGTCCAATCTTAATAGTCGCCTAATCCTCTCCAATAAAATGTTAGCTAGCGGCAGTAGTCGACTAATCACCCCAACAAAAAGTTGGGTGATCTCAGTAGTCGACTAATCACCCCAACAAAAAGTTGGGTGATCTCAGTAGTCGACTAATCCAAGTTGTTAGTCGACTAGCCAGTCGACTAACACTTCTTCTAGTCGACTGATCTGTGCACAACTGCACAGATTTTTCAATCTTCTTGTATGTACTCGCTTGCACTCATGTTCCTCTATCTTGGTTATCTCCAATAAGTTAAAAAACTCTACCAATAGATTTTACACTCGCTCCTCGCAATTCTCCTCGGTAAATATTTCTTAAATCTGAGCCGAACACAATAAAGCACCAAGTTGACTCAACCGGGTTGTACCAATGTAGTTTCCTACAGATCCCTGCACGAGGAATAAAGCCATCCGTTGTTCATCCAAACAAGCTCCGCTGAACTCAAGCGACTGGAAGGATGCGGAGTAACTTCTTACAATGCACGAACTTTACTCCTGGAACAACCTTGGTAAGCATATCAACGAGATTCTCCTTCATGTCAATCTTCTTTAGCTCGATGTCATCTCATCAAGAATCTCCCGGACAAAGTGAAACTTGACGTTAATGTGCTTCATCCTTGCAGATAAACCTGATTTTTTGCCAAATAGATAACACTCATGCCATCACAATTGATCTTCAATAGATCGTGATCAATCCCCAAGTCATCAAGCAACCCTTGAAGTCAAATTGTCTCATTCATAACCTCTGTCATGGCCATATACTCGGCCTTTGTAGTAGGCAAAGCGACAATAGACTGTAGAATAGAGCGCCAACTCACCTGTGTTTGGGACAATGTAAACACATACCTCGTTATAGACCAGCACTTGTCGAGGTCTCCAACATAATCAGAATCGACCAATCTGATACATTCTTTCTTACATGTAGTATCGTTCTCAAATATCAAACCAACGTCTATGGTACCTTTGATGTACTGTAATATCTACTTTACTGCCTCCCAATGACCCCCACCGGAATCGTGCATGTATCTGCTAACCATTAAGACAGCTTCTGACAAATCAGGCCTAGTACACACCATTGCATACATTAAACTATCAACTGCGCTAGCATAGGGTATGTGAGACATATACTTATGCTCTTCAACAGTAGTAAGAGACATAGTAGCTTTTCCAACAGTGTACTTACAGACTTTTTATCGTCATTGATGTTGAACTTTTGCAGTACATTTTTCAAATACCCCTTTTGTATCAAGCAAACATTGTCACTTTTTCAGTTTCTCTCAATCTCCATATCTGGCACCTTCTTTACTTCACCAAAATCCTTCATCTCAAATTCAAAAGACAAGTCTTTCTTCAATTTATCAATCATGAATCTACTTCTAGAAGCAATGAATATATCATCTACATACAATAGTAGATAAACATACTCTCTACCCGATAGCTTATTGTAATAAACACATGGGTCATAATGACTTCGTGTGTACCTCTTACCTCTCATGAAGCTATCAAAACATTTATACCACTGCCTTAGTGATTGTTTTAACCCATAAAGCGATTTTGTCAACTTGCACACTATATTCTCTTTTCCTACAGTCTTGAACCCCGTAGGCTGAGACATAAAAATCTCCTCATCAAGATCATCATGAAGAGAAACGGTCTTCACATTGAGCTAATCAAGCTCCAACTCGTATTGTGCCAGTAGTGACAACAATATCTGAATCGACGAGTGCTTTACAACAGGTGAGAATACCTCGTTGTAGTCAATGCCTTATCGTTGCGCGTAGTCTTTAGCTACTAAAATGGCTTTGTAGCGTACAGTATCACCATCTAGAGATTCTTGTTTCTTTATGAACACCCACTTACAACTAATAGCTATTTTTCCTTGGGAAATTGTGTTAATTCCCAAGTGTCATTATTGGAAGAGAATTCGACTCTTTCATCATGGCATTCTTTCACATCTTGAACTGTGAACTTATTTTAGCTTCTCTATACGTAGACGGGATCGCCTCCTCAACAATTGAAAAAGCATATGCCACAATTATGTTTGTTGTGAGCCAACTGAGCTTACATGAATTTCTTCGAGTTTTTCCAACTGCATTGGAATCTTGGACCTGACCTATAATCGTCCTTGATCCTCATCACTATCAGTATCCTCATTGGCTACATGATCACCACCCTGTGTCACCTCAGGTGTGACCTCCAATGATATTGTTCTATCTGAAGGTGATGGATTAGCATCACTCACCACCTATTGTGATATCATGCTGGTCTTCTCACTCTCCATGTGCCGAGAGTCCATAGGCTTCACAATTGAAGTCTCGTCAAATGTGACATTCCTGCTCAAGATGATCTTCTTGTCCTTTGGATCTCAAAGTTTTTAGCCTTTCACACCTTTTATGAAACCAACAGAGACAGATTTTCTAGTTCTCGGACCCAGCTTGTCTTCCTTGACATGGTAATAGACTGGGCAACCAAATATCTAAAGTGAGTCATAGTCTTGAGCAATTTTTCCCGACCAAACTTTCAAAGGAGTTTTATCTCCTATCACAAATGAAGGCAACCTGTTAATGAGATGGCAAGCATACGTCAATGCCTCAGCCCAAAAAAGATTTCGATAATCTGACGTTGGATAACATGCAATGAAGCTTCTCGAGCAAGGTCATATTCATCCTTTCGTCCATCCCATTTTGTTACGGCATTTCTCTCACTATGAAGTGCCTTTTTATGCTCTTATTGTGACATAGTTGTAGGAAATGATCGCTAGTGTACTCTCCACTATTTTTCTGAATGAAGTACCTTGATCTTTCTTACCATATTCTTCTCCATATTCTTTTTCTACTCCACAAACAACTCCAGGACTTTCCTTTGTGCTTCATGATATGTATCCAACATTGTCTTGAGTAATCATCAATAAAACATACAAAGTAATGATTACCTCCAATAGATGCCGTCTTTGTAAGTCCCTAAATATCTGTGTGAAGAATCCTCTCAGTGCAATGAATCATAGTGTCAAATTTCACCTTGTTCTTCTTTTCGATGACGCAATATTCACAAAATTTCAATTTGCAAATCTTGACACCTTGCAACAAACCTTACTTTGCTAGAGCTGGTAAAGACTTTTCACCTGTATGTCCTAACCTCATGTGCTATAGCCAGGTACGATCATTATCTGAACCAATAGAAGTCGCCACTTGCTATGTAACCATAGTATCTCCAAGTAATACATGTTATTGCGTCAGACACCTTTCATCACAACCATCGAGTCTCTAAGCATCTTGAGAATACCGTCTCTACCAGATATCTCTAAACCCAATGCTTTCAAAGCACCTATTAAGATAAAAATTTTCTTCAATTGAGGTATATACCTAACTTTTTTCAGTTCCCTAACAATCTCATCAAACGTCTTGATAAGGACTGTACCTATTCCTTCCATGTTGTATGAACGATCATTACCCATGATGACGGAACAACCATCTAGCTTCTCGAAGTCAGAGAACCAATCCCTATTGGGACACATATGATTGCTAGCACATGTATCTAGTATCCACTCAGAATTTCCTGAGTAGCCAACAGTAGGAATAGTGATAGAGAATGAAAATACCGATGATTCTGGGTCTGATCCACCTGTCTGTGAAGTACCAACTTGTGTTCTGACTACCTGTGTGAGATTTGCCTCAGACTTTGACTCTTTTTTCTTATTCTTGATCCTTGAACAATCAACCTTTTAGTGCCTTAACTCTTTGTAGAAGGCATACTGGCTTTTCTTCATATCTCTAAAATTGGCTCTGGACGTTGATCTACCATGATCTTCTTATCCTTTTCGACTAGAACTCCTGCCTCTTACTGTCAGTGCTTCTTCTAATGTACTCTTGAAGGACTCTTTATCCTTCCTTCTCAATTCATGATTTACAAGAGCAGAAGAAACTTTATTATAGTCAAGAAATTGTTTACCGTTGATTAGGGTGAGAACAAAGGTCTCATAGTCCTCTTCAGGAAGAGAACTTAAAAGAATCAACGTCATCCTCCTCGATCACTACATTCACGTTGGCTAAATTTGCAAGAAGCTTCATATAGTTATTCATGTGATCACTGATGAGATACCTCTTTTTAATTGAAAATGATGAAGCCTTATCTTCAAGAGCAAGCGATTCTCTATGCTCTTGCTCAAGTACTTGATCTCTAAGATCTCTCATATTTTCTTCGCTGAAGTCTCGACCATCACATGGTACTTGATATCTTGTGTCAAACAAAATCTTATGACACCACACGCCGCTCTATTCCTCTTGTCCCAGCCCATTATTGCAGTCTCCTATGAATTTTCTTCCAAAAAGTAGAGCATCTTTAAGGTTTGACGCCATTAGAGCATCCATCACCTCGCATCTCCACATATCAAAATTATTCATGCCATCAAACTTCACCATGTCAATCTTTGACAGATGACTATTCACGATATTCACCATAGACTTGAAAAACACCTAGAGGGGGGTGAATAGGTGTGATTGCTAATCTTAAAATTTTTAACTCTCTAAATGCGGAACCTAAAACAAGTGAGGCTCAACTTAGTACAATTCAACAAGTGTAGCCGAATTCCTCTTGCGAGGCTCTGGACTAAACTCCTCTTGATTCCCCTTGATATGGGTTGAGGTGCTATGTGAAGCTCTTGTTGGATGAGTACGGGATTGGCACACACAAGTAAGAAATGAATGATATGAAAAATGATGCAAACACAATAATATATGGTAAGAATTACAAGCAAGCAAATAGTAGCACAAGAGAATTAAACAATATCACAAGTATGCAATAGAAAGCAATAAGGAGCTATTGAAAAGTAAAGCAAGAATTAGACGCAAAGGCAATCGCAAATAAAGTGATTTGTTTCGAGGTTCGAGCCACCGCTCTACTCCCCGCCTTCACCTCCGTGAAGGGTTTCCACTATCCACCGAGGATGCCTTTACAATTTGGTCTACCGAAGACCGAGTACCGAGCTCCACCGAGTACAAAGGACCTCTACCGAAGAGGTTGCTCCACAAGGAAAGGAATACAAGAACAAAATGATCACAACAAGATCACTACACTATTTCTCAAACTCTTTTACAAACACTCTCACTTCAATTACAACTTCACTATAGAATGAGTATAGGATTTTTGGCTCTATGAAGTGTGGTGAGAAAAACTTCAGTTGTAGAGTGATATTTGTAATCAAACACAACTGAAAAACAAGCTCAAAAAGAATTGGAATGAAAGCTTTAAACTCTTTTCTTTTCTCTTTTGAAAACAATACAAACTTGAGGATTTTTCTTAGTGATATGCAAGAGAGACTTCTCCTCTATTTATAGGGTTAAAAATAGGTTAAAAACAATTTCTTTTGGTCTTATTTTCTCTGAAAAAGACCTGAAAAACACTGAAAAAGTCTGCCAAGAAATCAGATAAAAAACAGATTTCAGAATTGCACAAAAGAGGAAAGAGCCGTTGGGATTTTGCAGGCCTGGCGGTCGACCGGTCCGGTCGACCGCCAGCCCAGCTGCAGAGAGCCGTTGGCTCCCGGTCGACCGGTCCGGTCGATCGTCCCAAAAGAGGAAACACAGTTTCCTTCTTCCGGTCGACCGGTCCGGTCGACCGAAATAACCCGAGAGCAATTTGCTCTCCGTCGGTCGACCGGTCCGGTCGACCGACAGACATGCACAAACAGTGCATGTCCAGACACATCGCCGGTCGACCGGGCCGGTCGACCGAAGTTGCCTGAAACAGAAAACTGGGCTTGTTTTAGAGTTAGAAAAATTTTGAGAAATATTTTAAAATTACAAATAGCTAAGTATTATGCAGAAAATAGTTTATACACATGTTTTATACAAGATTTTCAAGATATAAAGCTTTTGGTACATGTATATATAAACTAAGGCATAAAACTTAGAAATAACCATTTTTAAAATATAGGAAATATATGAAACAAATGTGTGTGCAAATCCTAGAGCCAAATTTCATATACTCAAACTTTAACATTCTATTTCTTACAATGATTTTAAGACTTCAAGATCTTCAATAGGCTTCTTCATATGATCTTCAATACTTGTTCCTTGAGCCCAATTGGAGTTGACTTGAGTCCAAATCCTTGTATTTGTGAGAGAAGACTTCTAGAATGAATAGAAATCTGAAACACACTTAAACAACAAATGTTATTAGTACAAATAACTAATATGTTTTGTAATCATCAAAATACACTAATCATGGGTGATTGTAACCTTGGGCCAACAATCTCCCCCTTTTTGATGATGACAAAACATATAGGTTATTTAAATAAACATGGAAGAGGAGTTTGAAAAACTCCCCCTCAAATAATGCTATGTATAAAAATTTGACTATGGAAGCACAATACATAAAGCATTCAAGGCAAAATAGTTTTGTCAAAAACTTAAATAAACAAACTTAACAAACTCAAACAAATTCAAAATATCAAACTCTTAAACTTATTCAAATTCAAAGCAAACTCTTAAACAACTTATTACAACTTATTCTCCCCCTTTTTGTCATACATCAAAAAGGGTTAAAATACCAATAGAAAAACAAATTTTATTTTTAAGAATCCATAATGCAAACATTCAACTCACCACAAATAAATGAAAATCTAGCATAATCTAGAGGTTTAGTAAAAATATCGGCAAGTTGAAAATCGGTAGAAACATAATCAATCTCAATATCACCTTTCTCATAATGATCTCTAAGAAAGTGATACCTAATGTCAATGTGTTTGGTTTTACTATGTTGATTTGCATTCTTTGTCATGTGAATAGTACTAGTATTATCACAAAATATTTTAACATGATCAAAGTGTAAATCATAGTCAAGGAGAGTATGTTTCATCCAAAGAACTTGTGCACAACAAGCTCCGGCTGCAACATACTCCGCCTCGGCGGTTGATAGGGCTACCGAATTTTGCTTTTTGGAAGACCAAGATACAAGACAATTACCTAAGAATTGACATGTTCCACTTGTGCTCTTCCTATCTACCCTACAACCCGCATAGTCGGCATCCGAAAAACTCTTCATTTCAAATAATCCGGTTTTAGGATACCACAAACCCATTTCAATAGTGCCCTTAAGGTATCTAATTATGCGTTTAACCGCAATTATGTGAGATTCTTTAGGACAAGATTGAAAACGTGCACAAAGACAAATGGAAAACATAATATCCGGCCTACTAGCCGTCAAATAAAGCAAGCTACCAATCATGCTACGATATAATTTAATGTCTACACTTTTACCTTGTTCATCCTTGTCAAGCTTTGTAGTTGTTGCCATGGGAGTTTTGCTTACTTTCGATCCTTCAAGCCCAAACCTTTTGATTAGTTCCTTTGTGTACTTGGCTTGATTAATGAAGATCCCATCCTTCCTTTGCTTGATTTGGAGTCTAAGGAAATAGTTGAGTTCCCCCATCATAGACATTTCAAATTCATCCTTCATGCATGACTCAAAAGCTTTGCAAAGAGATTCATTAGTAGAACCAAAAATAATATCATCCACATAAATTTGCACAATAAGAATATCTTTTTCTACATGTTTTGTAAACAAAGTTGTATCAATTTTACCTTTCTTAAAACCATTTGAAGTCAAAAATGAAGAAAGTCTTTCATACCAAGCCCTAGGGGCTTGTTTTAAACCATAAAGAGCTTTATCTAATTTAAAAACAAAATCCGGATGTGTAGGATCAACAAACCCGGGGGGTTGTTCAACATACACCTCCTCTTCAATAAATCCATTTAGAAAAGCACTTTTAACATCCATTTGAAATAATTTGAAATCTTTATATGAGGCAAATGCTAGTGTCATCCGTATGGCTTCAAGCCGTGCTACAGGTGCAAAGGTTTCTTCAAAATCGATTCCTTCGATTTGAGTGTAACCTTGGGCAACTAACCTAGGCTTGTTTCTAACTACATTACCCGATTCATCCAACTTGTTCTTAAAGATCCACTTAGTACCAATTGTTGGTCTATCGTGGGGCCTAGGAACAAGGTGCCAAACTTGGTTGCGCTCAAATTGATTGAGCTCCTCTTGCATGGCTAGCAACCAATATGAATCGGCCTCGGCTTCGAGGACATTTTTGGGTTCAATATGAGAAATGAATGCATAGTTACCACAATAGTCATGAAGTCTAGAGCGAGTGGTTACCCCTTTTGATACTTCACCTATGACGAGGTCCTTGGGATGATGTGGATTGTATCTCCAATCCTTTGGTAGTGGTTGAGTAGGCTCCACCTCATGTGTTTGATTTTCATTTCCTTGTGCCTCTTCCACCTTAGCTTTGCTTCCTTCATCATCCTTTGGTTTGTCTCCCATAGTAGAAGCATCCTCCAAGGTCACTTTCTCCAAACCTTCATCCAATGCATCTATTTCTACAACATTCTTAACAAACTTGTTAGATTCCTCAAACTTAACATGAATAGACTCTTCAATAGTTAATGATGATCTAATGAAAACTCTATAAGCCTTACTAGTGTTTGAGTAACCTACAAAAATAGCCTCATAAGATTTAGCATCAAATTTTCCTAAATTATCTTTTGTGTTTAAAACGAAGCATTTGCAACCAAAAACTTTAAAATAGGAAACATTAGGTTTTCTAGAAAAATACATTTCAAAAGAAGTTTTAGAAGTATTTTTACACAAGAAAACACGATTTGATATATAGCATGATGTATTTACGGCCTCGGCCCACAAATAATGTGGTAGACCATATTCACTTAGCATTGTCCTAGCCATCTCTTGTAATGTTCTATTTTTCCGTTCAACTACTCCATTTTGTTGTGGAGTTCTAGGACAAGAAAGTTCATGCTTTATTCCATGTTCATCACAAAAAGTGATAAAGGGTTGGTTAATGAATTCACCTCCTCTATCACTTCTTATTCTCAAAATCGAAACATCTTTTTCTTTTTCAACTCTTTTCTTAAAAGTTTGGAAATACGAAAATGCTTGGCTTTTATGTTCAAGAAAGAAAACCCAAGTAAATCTTGAAAAATCATCAACCAAAACATAAGCAAATCTATTTCCACTTAGACTTTTGGTTTGTGTAGGGCCAAAAAGATCCATATGGATTAACTCCAAAGGACGTGATGTCATGATATCCTTAATTGACTTGAAAGAAGACTTAGTTTGTTTCCCAAATTGACATGCGTCACAAACTCGGTCCTTTTCAAAATTCAAGTAAGGAATACCTTTCACCATTTCCTTTGTGTTTAACCTAGAAATGTGATCAAAAGAAATATGCCCTAATCTCCTATGCCACAACCAAGAGCCATCATCGAGGGCTTTCAAACAAGTAATATTACAAGACATATTTAACATATCAATCATATAAACATTACTTTCACGAAAACCGGAAAATACACAAACATTAGAAGTTCTATCAATTACTTTACAAGAAACATTATCAAAAACAATATCAAAACCTTTATCACAAAGTTGACTAACACTCAAGAGATTATGCTTGAGGCCATCAACTAAAACTACATTTTCAATTAAAGGAGAGGTGCCAAGTTTTACATTACCAATACCGATGATTTTACCCTTGGCGTCATCTCCGAAGGTGACGGTGCCACCTTCATGATATCTTGATAGGGTTGCAAAGTTGTTGATGTCCCAAGTCATGTGCCTTGAGCAACCGCTATCAAGATACCACAATCCTCTACGTCGTTGGGATTTGGAAAGTACCTACATCATTTAACATAATTGTTGATTTTGGTACCCAAACTTTCTTGGGTCCTTTAAAGTTAGTGCCTCGAACCCAAACATTATGACGTGAAATGTTTAATCTATCATAGCAAAAATTGGCTAAGTGCCCTTTCCGTCCACAATGTGAACATGAGAACACTCTACCATACATGAATGCATGATGTGTATGTGTAGTGTGAGCATGTTTTGGGGTTTTGCCATGTTGTTTAGGTTGTGTAGCATGAGCATGAACATGAGCATGAGCATTTTTCTTTGGGGCTTGTTTCTTAGGAAACATAGCCTCAATTTTCTTCTTGTTAAACTCACAATCTTTCAAAACAACACTTAATGAGTCTAATCTTTCCTTAAGCATAGAAACTTCATTTGAATCAATTAGTGGGGCCTTACCTTTGCAAGAAATCTTATATTTTTCAAAATCATTTTTGGTAGTGGCCAAAGTGGAAACCAAATCATCTTTTTCTTTTGTAAGAGTAAAAACTTGAAGACTTAAAGATTCATTTTCCTTTTTCATTTTAAGATACTTTTTCTTTAAGAAATCATAGTTTTGTGACAACTCAACAAAAGCCTCTTCTAACACATCCATTGAAAGTTCATTATCATGAGAAGGGGAAGAGGTTACCTTGCTTGTGCCTTCATTAGCCATGAAGCACATGTTGGCGGTGTCTATTTCTTCCTCGGATTCGGTCTCCGAATCCCAAGTTGCCTTCATAGCCTTCTTCTTGTAAGGCTTCTTTGATGTGGAGGGCTTAGCTTTGTCCGGACACTCCGCAACAATGTGTCCCGGTTTTTGGCAATTGAAGCACACAATCTTCCTTTCATCTTTGCCTCCTTGCCATCTTCTTCTACCTTGGTACTTCGCCTTGTTGTACATCCTCCGGACATTCTTAACAAGGAGTGAGAGCTCCTCATCATCTTCTTCTTCATCATCTTCATCGGAGTGTGTAGCTTGACTCTTGAAGGCGATAGTCTTCTTTTTGGAAGGAGCCATATCCTCCTTTGCTTTCCTTTCCATCTCATGGGTTTTGAGGTTCCCAATGAGACCTATAAGCTCCATCTCTTCATTGTCGTTGAGTTCCTTCAAGGTTGTTGCTTTAACTTCCCATGAAGGAGGAAGAGCCCGGATGATCTTCCTTACTCTTTGATCATTGTTGATATCTTCACCTAAAGAAGAGAGTCCATTAGTAATCTTGATAAATCTTGTAACCATATCATCTATGGTTTCATTTTCTTGCATGCTAAATGTTTCATATTGGGACCGAAGAAGGTCAATCTTAGCCTTCTTTACTTGTGAGGTCCCCTCATGTGTGACTATCAAATGTGACCAAATCTCATATGCGGATTTGCAATGAATAACCCTAGAAATGTCATCATCATTAAGGGCTTGTAGAAGTGCATAGTGAGCTTTGGCATTGGCATCGAATTCCTTGGTCTCTATTTCGGACCAAGTGGATTCGTCACCGGGGGTACACTAAAGGACTTAGTCACGGCTTTTGCAACTCGGCTACCTAGAGATTGCAAAAACACGGTCATCTTAACTTTTCATATGGGAAAGTTAAGTCCATCAAACTTAGGAGGGGTCTTAATTCCATCGGCCATTTTTACTATATGAATGTGAATGAAATGATTAGCAAATTAGGATCTTCTCTAAGGTTGTTAAACCAAATCCTAGAGTCCAAGCTCTGATACCAATTGAAAAACACCTAGAGGGGGGGTGAATAGGTGTGATTGCTAATCTTAAAAATTTTAACTCTCTAAATGCGGAACCTAAAACAAGTGAGGCTCAACTTAGTACAATTCAACAAGTGTAGCCGAATTCCTCTTGCGAGGCTCTGGACTAAACTCCTCTTGATTCCCCTTGATATGGGTTGAGGTGCTATGTGAAGCTCTTGTTGGATGAGTACGGGATTGGCACACACAAGTAAGAAATGAATGATATGAAAAATGATGCAAACACAATAATATATGGCAAGAATTACAAGCAAGCAAATAGTAGCACAAGAGAATTAAACAATATCACAAGTATGCAATAGAAAGCAATAAGGAGCTATTGAAAAGTAAAGCAAGAATTAGACGCAAAGGCAATCGCAAACAAAGTGATTTGTTTCGAGGTTCGAGCCACTGCTCTACTCCCCGCCTTCACCTCCGTGAAGGGTTTTCACTATCCACCGAGGACGCCTTTACAATTTGGTCTACCGAAGACCGAGCACCGAGCTCCACCGAGTACAAAGGACCTCTACCGAAGAGGTTGCTCCACAAGGAAAGGAATACAAGAACAAAATGATCACAACAAGATCACTACACTATTTCTCAAACTCTTTTACAAACACTCTCACTTCAATTACAACTTCACTATAGAATGAGTATAGGATTTTTGGCTCTATGAAGTGTGGTGAGAAAAACTTCAGTTGTAGAGTGATATTTGTAATCAAACACAACTGAAAAACAAGCTCAAAAAGAATTGGAATGAAAGCTTTAAACTCTTTTCTTTTCTCTTTTGAAAACAATACAAACTTGAGGATTTTTCTTAGTGATATGCAAGAGAGACTTCTCCTCTATTTATAGGGTTAAAATAGGTTAAAAACAATTTCTTTTGGTCTTATTTTCTCTGAAAAAGACCTGAAAAACACTGAAAAAGTCTGCCAAGAAATCAGATAAAAAACAGATTTCAGAATTGCACAAAAGAGGAAAGAGCCGTTGGGATTTTGCAGGCCTGGCGGTCGACCGGTCCGGTCGACCGCCAGCCCAGCTGCAGAGAGCCGTTGGCTCCCGGTCGACCGGTCCGGTCGACCGTCCCAAAAGAGGAAACACAGTTTCCTTCTTCCGGTCGACCGGTCCGGTCGACCGAAATAACCCGAGAGCAATTTGCTCTCCGTCGGTCGACCGGTCCGGTCGACCGACAGACATGCACAAACAGTGCATGTCCAGACACATCGCCGGTCGACCGGGCCGGTCGACCGAAGTTGCCTGAAACAGAAATTTGGGCTTGTTTTAGAGTTAGAAAAATTTTGAGAAATATTTTAAAATTACAAATAGCTAAGTATTATGCAGAAAATAGTTTATACACATGTTTTATACAAGATTTTCAAGATATAAAGCTTTTGGTACATGTATATATAAACTAAGGCATAAAACTTAGAAATAACCATTTTTAAAATATAGGAAATATATGAAACAAATGTGTGTGCAAATCCTAGAGCCAAATTTCATATACTCAAACTTTAACATTCTATTTCTTACAATGATTCTAAGACTTCAAGATCTTCAATAGGCTTCTTCATATGATCTTCAATACTTGTTCCTTGAGCCCAATTGGAGTTGACTTGAGTCCAAATCCTTGTATTTGTGAGAGAAGACTTCTAGAATGAATAGAAATCTGAAACACACTTAAACAACAAATGTTATTAGTACAAATAACTAATATGTTTTGTAATCATCAAAATACACTAATCATGGGTGATTGTAACCTTGGGCCAACAAGACTGACTATTCCCAGCCATCTTCTCTAATAGATCCAACAAAGCAACGCGAAAACAATTAGTGAAACAAATCTAAATAGATAAAGATGAGATCTTTACCGCCAAACAAAACTATCGACAAGTTTCCAAAGTGATTTTCCTTACTCAATTCGGTCCCAACGAACAATAGTAACTCTATTCTAAGATCGATCCCAGGAACAGACCAACATCGCTCCGAGATCGACACACGATCTCTGCCGAACAGACACAATGCTCTTAGAATTGACATACGATCCCGACCGAACTTGAGATGCTCTGATACCACTTTTTGGTAAATGAACCGGAGGTCTACGTGCAAACATAAGATTTTTGCCACAAAATAGTCACAAACACAGTAAGTACAAACCAAAAAAAGAAAAGCAAGAAAAAAATACAGATTTAATGAGGTTCGACAATTGCCTACGTCCTCGGGGCAGAAGGGGAGAGAGATCTTATTAATTAATCAATTCAGATTACAAAGTATGGGGACAATACCCCTCAATATATAGCCAAAGAGTCAACAAAGAAAAGAAAACCATAGATTTGAATTTCTGTCATGTCGCGCTTCCCAAAATATACTATAGCGGGTGTTTTCCATTGGTAATCGAAGGGAAAAACTTACAAAATTTTGAAAAAAAATTACAAGTAATTAGAAGAAAATTACAAGGACTCTCTTCTCAGAGTTTCTGGAGAAGTGTACCGATGGGAGTCTGATCAGCCCGTGATCACTTTGTCCCGTTGATGATGTGAGCGATCAGATCTTCGAGCCTTCTGCTTGAAATTCCTTCTCGCCTGGTTCTAAAAATTCTTTAAAATTGAAAGATCAATTAGAGTATTAGCACCCTAAAAGAGAAATGAAGTTTTCTAAGAAAGCTTGGAAGCTAGAGAACTGATCTCTTGTTTAGCTTTTTGCAAAATTTTCTCTCTAATGAAAATTCTAGTCAAAATCCCAGCTAATAATCTAGCCTCCTCCTCTTGCTCAATCTCAGAATGGACTATTTGTAGGCTCTACAGGTGTGTCACTACCCCCTAGAATTCAACAAAACTAAAACAATCAGTCTAGCTTCACACCTAAAGCTTAAATTAGCTTCTGGCGAAGCTAAACACAACTTCAGTGAAGCTAACGAGTGTGCATGCAAAGCTACTCTTAAGAGCCTGCGAAGCTAATTAGCCAGTTAGGCTTAGGGACGTTACAAATCCCTCCATTATTTTCATTTAATGAGGAGTAGTGGATCTCATAATGAGGAGATCATGGGGGTAACTGCCTATTTAAATAAAGTGGGTCCACCCCATCAATCCCATGCTGGAATTTGAAACGATCAGGACAACCAACAGGGCTCATAATGAAGCTTGTGAGTAAGCTCATAGTGAAACTATGAAAAAGCTTTATGCGAAGCAAAAATGAGCTCTCAGTGGAGCTATGACAAAGCTTCACGCGAAGCTGAAACTGAGCTCTCAGCGGGGCTATGATAACTTCATGCGAGGCTAACAGTTAGCTCTTAAATAGAGCTTAACCAGAGTTAGCTTCTCAGGCGAAGCTAGCCCATTTGGGCTCAAGTGAGGCTAAGTGTTGAACACATTTAGCCTCATAGGCATGCTTAAACTTATTCAAAAGGCAATACTTGGTCCATTGGCTGCTTCACTCGATCAGCAGGGTCCAAGTCACTAGTTTGTATATCAAGGATGAGCAGGTCTTCAGCTTGTCTGTGACTCGTCTTTTGAAAGTGTCGATAAGTTAGACATTGTTCAGACTGATTGAATACTGTCTGGGAGCTCGCTTTTCAGAGTATCAACAAACCCCCCTTCAAAGTTTTTGCAAATCTAAAATGAACTGGCTCAGGTTTTGAAATATTTTGAATTGCTTCTGTTTGTTCAAACCCATTTGAAGCAGCATAAGTGTGCTAAAAGGCTATTAAATGTGGGTCTTAGCTTCGCCTGCATGGTGAAACTATGATTGATAAAGCTAGTTAGAGCCTAGCTTCGTTGCAAGGTCTCAGAGTAATGTCGCTATTGGAGCCCTCTCCACGCTAGATTTGCAAGTGAAGCTAATCAAAACTTCCCAACTTCGCTGTTTAGCACTTGAGTGCTTTAGCATGGTAGGTGCTTTAGCTCCACTGTTTTTAGCACTTGAGTGCTTCTAGCCTCGCACGCGCTTCAGAGATGAAGTGTCAGTGCTAGGTTAGGCTATGGGGCCTATAAATAAGACCATACGGTCCTTTAGAGAAATTACTTTCTCTATTTCATCTTCTCTTGTTTGCTCGTGCAATTAGCCGTAGGTAATGTAAGTCTTCCATAGAGAAAAACTTAGTCTACAAGTTCTTTAAAAGAACTAAAAAGGTGAAAATTCATCAAGTATAACTCCCGAAAAAATTACAGTTGTAATAAAATTATTTAGAGGTTAAGAACATGATAAAATCAATAAAAATATGAGAATCCACTGGGGATTAAAAGAGGGTAGATTTAGGAATTTGTCTATTCAGAAGTGATGAACTGAACATGACATGTTAGGAATCGCTAAAAAGAAGGTTCGCTATTCAGACGTAATAGACTGTACATAACAACGAAGAGAGTCCCTACTGGACTGGAAGTGAAATCTGAATATCTGTTAGTTTAGAGGTGACGAACTGGACATAACTGATTAAGAATTTTGAGATTCGAAGTTTTGTGGTTCAGAAGTGATAAACTGAACATAATGACAAAAGAAGTCCGCACTGGACTAGAGGATGAGGTTTGTCTATCTGTCGGTTCAGAGGTGACAAACTAGACAAAATTGATTTGAAATTATCAAACTCAAAAGCATTTGTTGTTTAGAGGTAAAGTAATAGGTATAATAGCAAACAATAGGTGAACCCGGCTTTAGGGACCCGTCTATTCAGAGGTGTAGTAATGTGATAGATTAAGACATCCTAAATTTTGAATGCACTATCAGAGATAGTCGTATTAACTTGATAGCTAGCCCACTGGGGACTGTAAAAGTGAACTAGATCCGGGCATCAGTCGATTTAGAGGTAATATAGACATGACCAACTAAGAGACACCTAGCTCGTGCTGTTCAAAGGTAGTCGTATTAACTTGACAGCAAGAACTCTCAACCCTCACGGGGAAAAGAAGAATGGGGTTATAGACTCGTTCGTTTAGAGGTGATAAATTAGACATAACAGTTTAAGTACCATAAAAGGGAATCCACTGTTCAGAGGCCCTATGAGCATAAGAGGGATTGCAAGAGGAAGATATTTTGGCACCTATCGGTTCATAGGTGATTGACTAGATATAACCGACTAGGAGTCACCAGATTTAGAGCCCTGCTATTCAGAGGTGATGAACTGGACATGACAAAAAGAGTAGTCCCTACTGGACTGGACTGCAGAGGTGGTGAACTGGATATGACAACCAAAAGAGAGTTATTCCATTGAGAAAATGTGATTTGATCATAAACTTCGTAGAGAAATTAGTGCTTTCTTGAAGAATTTTTGAAGGAATTATCAGAGATATAATGTTAACGTGACAACCAAAAAGCCCATTAAGGACTGAAAAAGGTAGCTATAGACTCCAAAAAAAATTTGCGAGGAATTGTTGTCAAAGGTATTCATTAACGTGACAAATAGAAAACTCGTTGGGGGGTTAAAAGGATAGCCAATACCGGGCTGCAAGAGTATCCTGCGGGCGATAGTATAGAATCTCACGAAGAGTATAGCGCTCCTTGAAGAATTGATAGGGGCAAATAGCATCCCCTCTAATATTTTGAGAGAGAGTTGTCAGAGGTAATTTGTTAACATGACAACTAAATATCTCATCGGGGAATAGATATTCCATGAGGATTTTAAAATAGAAATTTAACATTCTCTAGAATGTCAGAGATAATCGTTAACATGACATGAAGAACTCCATTGAGGAGTTAAAAGAAAAATTAGCATTCTCTGAGACTCCATGGGGAATTAATAGGAAGCTATCTGAGGTAATTATTAACGTGACATTTGTGACTCCTGGTGAAAATTTTTAGGAAATTGTCAGAGGTAATTATTTAATGTGATAATTATTTCACTGGAGATTAGAAATGACTTATGAGAGAGGTATGATATTAACTTGATAAGGATTCATTTACTATTAGAGGTGTGATGTTTAAACATAACAGTAATTTAAGTGGACCCATCATTCTATTGAAGAGAATAACATGTGAAGTTTGATCCCTTGGGGATATTAAAATTTTACTGTCAGAGGTATAATATTAACGTGATAGGTTCAATTTGTAATTAATCTCATTAAGGAAATGAATACAACTTTTATAATCCTACCATTCCATAGAAGAGAATTGGTAAGAAATTTTAGAGAAAAAAGCGAGATCAGGTCCTTTAGGATTTTTAGCAAATCCTTAACTATCAACGAATTTGGTATGACTTTAACAACTACCATTTTAGTTAGGCTAGCCATGCTATTTCCCTCAGCATGATGAGTTGTAGAGGACTTTTTACTGGGTTTAAATGCTAATTTTTTCCTCTATCCTTAGCCGTCAAAGGCGTTGGATCATAATGTTACTTTAAGGAACGTGATGTACTTTTTAGGTTTTTTACTCCGCAGATGACTTCTAAAATCTTGTTGTAGATTAAAGAAGTGAGTATAAACTCCGTGGGGAAATTAGCGTTCCCTGTAGAATTTTGAAGAAGTTTTCAGAGGTAATCATTAACGTGACAACTAAAAAACTCACTGGGAAATGAAAAGAAATCCCATAAGAGATTATAGGGAATTAAGTATTCTCTATAGAGTTTCAGAGAAGTTTGTCAAAGTAATCATTAATATGACGATAGGAACTCCAAGGAAAAACGAAAACAGAGTTCGTTCAGAAGAGGTTACTGTTCATTTCCATTATAAGGAGACTTCAACTTTAGTGGGAAAGCTCCACGAGGGAATTTCACGGGCTTATTATGTTCCCATAAGAACTCTAACAGGAAGTTGTTAGCTACTCCTACACCATTGGTTACACCGTTTATGCTATTCTTGAAGAGAATCATGGATAGTTGTTTGATTACAACGTCGCTTCGGCATTTTCTGAGAAGGGGATTGGCCCGTTATTCAACAAGACATTGCTTTTGCTTATACAACCAACTTTGGGAGATCGAGAGTTGCATCTCTTGATGAAGGTTATTATTCAAGTGTTGTATAAGTTGGATAAGTGATCGTCGATTGATGAGGACTACTATACTCATGTTAAGGATTGCTTCTTCATATGATTCCTCGGGGGAATGAATAAAATTTCGCTTGGGGAATAGATTTCATTAAAGAATAAAATAGTTAGATGAATTTGACTTGATGATCAGAGGTGTAATGTTAACATGATCATGAATAATATTTCTTCAAGAATTTGCCATTGATCGGCATCATGAGCAAGTCGTCCTTTGGATTTACAAGGCGTTAATCTCCATTTGAGTAGACTGTCTCTACTATAAAAGGCATTAACTATTTTGGTTGAAACTTACCTTTGATCTTGTGTGTCATGACTATGGGTCTCCTGATAGCTAAGACCAAGTCTTCTTTCTGGAAGACTCTCTCTTTGACTTTTTTATTGAAAGCCTTTGAAATTCAAGCTTAATACAGCTTAATACGTTGTTGAGCCTGTAGCCGTTCTCGTCCAGCGCTTCAAGCTCTTGGAGATGTAACTGATAGTTGTCTATGTTTGTCATCATAATTGTCAGAGCAACACAAAGTAGCAGCATTTGAATTTCCAAGGGTATGACTGCTTCAGATCCATAAACCAGAGAGAAAGGCGTATTGCCTGTAAGGGTTTGAACCGTTGTTTAATAGGCCCAAAGACATTCACTAAGCTTCTCATTTCAATCTCGTTTTCTTGCGGAGATGAAGTTTTTGAGGAGCTTAATGATCGTTTTGTTGAATGCTTCTGCTAACCCATGGGCAGCGGGATTGTATGCAGTTGAAGTCACATTCTGAATTCGATATTTGTCACAGAACTGATAAAATGATTGGCTCGCAAATTGAGGATTGTTCTCATGGATAATCCTCCAGGGGACACCAAATCGGTGGATGACATGATATTTAATGAAGTTAATAACATTACTTGTTTTGGCTTTAGTAAGCGGTACAACTTTTGCCCACTTTGAGAAGAAATCGGTTATCGCGAGATGAATTAATGACCTTTAGCTGTGGAGGACTGATAGGTCGAATGACATCAGTTCCCTAGACTTCAAAAGGTCATGAGGCGACTGTTGGATGAAGTAGCTCTGAGGGTTGGTGCATAAAATTCACGTAGATTTGATAGGCTCTACATCGTTTTGCATACTGCACTGCATCAGCGATCATCGTTGGCCAATAATAGCCAAGTCTACGCATTCGGTCTTTGAGCTTTGGACCTGGCTGATGGGCACCGCATATGCCATTATGAGCTTCTTTATGTACTTCCTGTGCCTCTGAATTGGATAGGCAGCGAAGGAGTATACCATCGTATGAACGGCAGTAAAGTGTCTTCACCTACGGATCATAATAGATATGTGGAGACCTTCGTCGAATGGAAGCTGCCTCCTTGGAGTCATCGGGCAATATGCCGTGCAAGGCATAGTCGATGATAGAAAATTACCAGTCTCTAGGTTCAAAGTGCGTTGAGGTTGTATGAACTTCGCTAATATCTAAGCTAAATTTTGAACAGAAGAGATGACGAGTAGCTATCGTAAGACGGTAACTGGTATCGGCTAGTAAAGCCAATATAGCCGCAAGTGCAGATAGAGTGTCTGCCTTTGTGTTTTGAAGGCGAGACACATAACTGATATAGAAGCCATGAAATGGGTTAGCAATTAGATGGTTGTATGGTGATAAGGTATCAGGTCTTCATGCTGAACCTCATACTCTCCTTCGATTGATTAATTATCAACTTAGAGTCACTATAGGCTTCGAGATATGTTACCCCCATTTGTCGAGCGAGCTGAAGGCCAATGAGTAGGGCATTATATTCAACCATATTTTTGGAACATGATTTTGTTAATGAGAAGGCACGAGGGAGGACGTGGTCGTTTGGAGAAACAACCACCACACCCACCCAACGATAATATTGCCCTTTGGGAATGTTCTTGACACACCATCAAAGAACATTTTTCATACATCATCGTCTAAAGTTATGTTGGATTCGATGACCTCATCTGGGATATCTTCATGTAGCTTTGAGGTCTCTAAAACTGGATGAGTAGCTAAGAAATTTGTGAGGGTTTAACCCTTGATTGCTTTCTGAGGGATGAAAGTCTTATCGTATTGAGAGAGCAGAATGGCCCATTTAGCCAATCTGGAGTTCGAGGATCCTAGCTTTGTCATGAGGATCCACAGGGATTGACTTTTGAAATGACATGTATGATTTGGCCAACTAAATAATGTCATGTCTTTTGGGCAGCAAAGACGAGTGCAAGTTATTCTTTCTCGACCGGATTGTACGGAGAGTCCACCTCGATTAATGTAACCCCTGGTTCTAAATGTACGTGTCACAGTATCAGTACTCGATGCGGTGTACAAAGTTGATTTGACCTCCTGGTAGTCAAATTGAATTGATTTCAGTTTCATATATATTTTCCAATAATCTGAATTTTTCAGAATTTTTTGGAATTTTTCTGGATTATTTTGAAAAATCTCTGATTTCGGTATTGACCGAAATCGATAATCGACTCTATGATTTTTAATTAACAAACCAAGTTGAATTCTAAGAATCTGTTTTTAAATTATTTTTTAAAATTATATTTCTACTCTAGTGTATTTTTGAGAACTTTTTTGAATTAATCAAAATCTGGACAAACCGGTGTCACCCAATATCGGCAATACATTCCAGGATTTTTAACTTGTAAACCATACTGAATTTCTTTAAATTGATTTTACATTGTTCCTCAGGGTAGTATTTTCTATTTACAAAAATTTTAGGAACCTTTCGAAACTAGTCAAATCTTGACCCACTATAATAATATTAATTAATTAATATTAAATCATTTTCTTTCTTTTCTTCTCCTCTACTTCTCCTTTTTTCTTCCACCACCTTTTCCATCGACTTTACTCCCCACCATCATCTCTCTCTCCTCCCTCTCTCTATTATATCTCTCTTTCTCACTCAATCCCTCTCTAAAATCTCAGCCATCTCACTCTCCCTCTTCAATTTCACTCACACCATTCCTCCTCCCACAGCCGGCCACCATCCAGCCAGTCGCCGACTGGCCACGGTAGCCCCCAACTCCGACAGCCATCCCCACAATCATCACCACCGCTTCAAACATTCCATATATCTCCATCTCCTCCTCCTTCAGCATCTTAAGCATCACCATCGTCATCTTCTTTTTCATCATAACCTCCACCAATTGCACTAAAATCAAACCAATCACCATCATTTCCACCACTTCACCACCTAATCCACCACCACCATCACCCTATCTCCACCACTCCCTCCATCCACTTTCCGATTTCATTAACCACCATCACATTTCTCTAGTACCTCCACTTCACTTCACCATCACCCCACTTTCATAATCTCCGCCCCTCACCCGGCCTCCTCCTTGGGCCCAGCAGCCACCTGGGCTAGCTGCGCCGCTGGCCTCAGGCCGCTGGTGCCGCCCTCAGCCAACTTGCACCGCTGACCAACCTTCCTTCCCTTCCCTTTTCTTCTTCCTTCCTTCCTTCCTTTCTTTCTTTTCTCTCTTTTGAAAACACCTAGAGCGGGGGTGAATAGGTGAAAATTCTAATCTAACAATTTTTTAAAAACAAGTATGAATGAATGATGCAACGATCACTCAAAACAAGACTAAGAGCCGAATACCCGGTGAAGGGTTCTGAACTCCTTCCTTGTGATTCCTCTAGATATGAGTTTGAGGTGCGTATTGCAATCTTGTTGTATGAGTAATGATCGACAATGAGGCAAGAAATGAATTTGAAACAATAATGAAATGTACACAAGATATATCACAAGGTATGAAAGAATAGCAATAACACAAGCAAGAAAGTAAGAGCAATAGAGAGCAAAGAGAAAATCAATCGCAAACACAAAGCATTTGTTTCGAGGTTCGAGCCACCGCTCTACTCCCCGCCTTCACCGCCGTGAAGGGTTTCCACTATCCACCAAGGACTTTACAAGGTCTACCGAAGACCGGAGTACCGAACTCCACCACTTACAAACCTCTACCGAAGAGGTATCTCAACAAGAACAAGAAGAAGGAACAAGTAGCTAAGTGATCACCAAAAGGATCACAATTTTCTTACAAACTTTCTCTTAACAACTTTCTTATAGAATGAGGATGGGAATTTTGGCTCTAGAAGTGTAGTGAGAAAAACAAACTCAGTTGTAAATGAAACTTGTTTGAGAACACAACTGAAAAAAATAGCCAAGAATGCAAGAGAGAATTGAGAGCTTTGAAACTTTTTCTTTCTTTTGAAAACTTGTAAACTAGGGGTTTTTCTTAGTGTCTATGCAAGAGACCTATCTCCTCTATTTATAGGGAGAGGAAGGGATTAAAACACATTTTAATTAAGCTCATTTGATCCCAAAATAATCCCAAAAACTCAAGGAAGTTCTGCCAAAAAACAGATCCAAAAACAGATTTCAGAAAATCACCAAGAGGAAAGAGCCATTGGGCTCTGGCAGGCTTGGCGGTCGACCGTCCCGGTCGGCCGTCAGCCCTGCTGGCATATAGCCGTTGGGCTCGGGTCGACCGGTCGGCCGCCCGACAAAAAACAGAGAGCAGAAACTTTTGGTCGGTCGACCGTTCGGCCAACAGACAAAAAACAGTGAGCAATCTGTTTTCTGCCGGTCGCCCGGTCGGTCGGCCGTCGGAGGTGCACAGGCGTGCACGTCCTGACACAGGATCCGGTCGGCCGGTGCGGTTGGCCGGTGCGGCCTGAAACAGAAAATAGAGAGGAATTTTTGGACTTTGAAAAATTTTCAGAATAATTTTTGTAGGAAAATTTTACTAAGTATCATGCTGGAAAGATAGAAATACATGATATAAACAAGATATAAAATTTGTAAATATTGAATCATGTATAGAGACCAAGGCATGAACTTTAAACAAAACATCAAAACTTAAAACTGTATTTTTGAAAAATGTGTGTGTGTGTCCTAAAGTCAATATTCTACAACCTCAAACTTTAACAAACTATTTCTTACATTTGTTCTAATTGACTACAAGGTCTTCAAGTGGGCTTCTCCATATGTGATCTTGCAAAGCTTGATACTTGAGCCCGAAATGAGATGACTTGAGTCAAAAACACCTTCCTTTAGGGAAGAATGCTCCTAGAACATTAGAACCCTGAAACACACTGAAACAACAAACATGATTAGTATAAATAACTATATATGTTTTGTGATCATCAAAACATACTAAAACGGGTGATTGTAACCTTGGGCCAACAATCTCCCCTTTTTGATGATGACAAAACATATAGTTATTTTAACATGGGAAAGGAGCATGGAAGCTCCCCCTCAAATTATGCTATGTATAAAAGAATGACTATGTATAAAAATGAATGGCTATATACATAAAGCATAAAACACAATGCACAAAACAAAATCCAAAGTGCATAAAAACTTAAAAAAACTTAAAACTCTAAAGTTAAAATAAACTAAACTAATAAACTAAACTTTTTCTCCCCCTTTTTGTCATACATCAAAAAGGGTAAACAATAAGAAAATTTTTGTTCAAGAGTCCATAATGCAAACATTCAACTCACCACAAATAAATGAAAATCTAGCATAGTCTAAAGGTTTTGTAAAAATATCAGCAAGTTGAAAATCGGTAGAAACATAATCAATATCAATATCACCTTTCTCATAATGATCTCTAAGAAAGTAATATCTAATGTCAATGTGCTTAGTTTTACTATGTTGATTTGCATTTTTAGTCATATGAATAGTACTAGTATTATCACAAAATATTTTAATATGATCAAAATGCAAGTCATAGTCAAGGAGAGTATGTTTCATCCAAAGAACTTGTGCACAATAAGCTCCGGCTGCAACATACTCCGCCTCGGTGGTTGAAAGGGCTACCGAATTTTGCTTTTTGGAAGACAAGAAACAAGACAATTACCAAGAAATTGACATGTTCCACTTGTACTCTTCCTATCTACCTTACAACCCGCATAGTCGGCATCCGAAAAACTCTTCATTTCAAATAGTCTGATTTTCGGATACCACAAACTCATTTCAATTGTGCCCTTAAGGTATCTAATAATGCGTTTTACCGCTACTAAATGAGACTCGTTAGGACATGATTGAAAACGAGCACAAAGACATACACAAAACATAATATCCGGCCTACTAGCCGTCAAATACAATAAACTACCAATCATGCTACGATAAAGCTTAATGTCTACACTTTTACCTTGTTCATCCTTGTCAAGCTTGGTGGTTGTTGCCATGGGAGTTTTACTAGTTCTAACTCCTTCAAGTCCAAATCTCTTGATAAGTTCCTTTGTGTACTTGGCTTGATTGATGAAGATCCCATCCTTTCTTTGCTTGATTTGGAGACCAAGGAAATAGTTGAGCTCACCCATCATAGACATTTCGAATTCTTCCTTCATGCATGATTCAAAAGCTTGGCAAAGAGATTCATTAGTAGAACCAAAAGTGATATCATCCACATAAATTTGCAAAATAAGAATATCATTTTCTACATGTTTTATAAACAAAGTTGTATCATTTTTTCTTTTCTTAAAACCATTTGAAATTAGAAATGAAGAAAGCCTTTCATACCAATCCCTAGGGGCTTGTTTTAAACCATAAAGAGCTTTGTCAAGTTTGAAAACAAAATCCGGATGTGTAGGATCAACAAACCCGGGGGGGTTGTTCAACATACACCTCCTCTTCAATAAATCCATTTAAGAAAGCACTTTTAATATCCATTTGAAAAGCTTAAAATCTTTATATGAAGCAAATGCCAGTGTCATCCGTATGGCTTCAAGCCGTGCTACGGGTGCAAAGGTTTCATCAAAATCGATACCTTCGATTTGAGTGTAACCTTGGGCAACTAACCTAGCTTTATTCCTAACAACGTTACCCGACTCATCCAACTTGTTCTTAAAGATCCACTTAGTACCAATTGTTGGTCTATCGTGGGGCCTAGGAACAAGGTGCTAAACTTAGTTGCGCTCAAATTGATTGAGTTCCTCTTGCATGGCTAGCAACCAATATGAGTCAGCCTCGGCTTCGAGGACGCTTTTGGGTTCAACATGAGAAATAAAAGCATAGTGTCCACAAAAATCATGAAGTTGAGAACGGGTAGTTACCCCTTGAGATACTTCACCTAAAACAAAGTCCTTGGGATAATGTGGATTGTATCTCCAATCCTTTGGAAGTTGTTGAGTAGGCTCCACTTCAATTCTTTGAATTTCATTTCCTTGAGCCTCTTGATCCTTAGTTGCACTTCCTTCATCATCCTTTGGCATGTCTTCAATAGTAGGTGAATCCTTCAAAGTGACTTTCTCCATGTCTTCATGCAAAGAATCTATTTCTACAGCATTCTTAACAAACATATTAGATTCCTCAAATTTTACATGTATAGACTCTTCAATAGTTAAGGATGACTTATTGAAAACTCTATAAGCTTTACTAGTATTTGAGTAACCTACAAAGATTGCTTCATAAGACCTAGCATCAAATTTTCCCAAATTGTCTTTTGTATTTAAAACAAAACATTTTCATCCAAAAACTTAAAATATGAAACATTTGGCTTTCTAGAAAAATAAATCTCAAAAGATGTTTTTGAAGTATTTTTGCATAAGAAAACACGATTTGATATATAGCATGATGTACTAACGGCCTCGGCCCACAAATAATGTGGGAGACTGTATTTACTAATCATTGTCCTAGCCATCTCTTGTTATGTCCGATTTTTCCGTTCAACTACTCCATTTTGTTGTGGAGTTCTAGGACAAGATAGTTCATGCTTAATTCCATGTTCTTCACAAAAAGTGATAAAGGGTAGGTTAATGAATTCACCTCCTCTATCACTTCTTATTCTTAAAATTGAAGAATCTTTTTCCTTTTCAACTCTTTTCTTAAAGGCTTGAAAATGTGAAAAGGCTTGATTTTTATGTTCTAAAAAGAAAACCCAAGTAAAACACGAAAAATCATCAACCAAAACAAATGCAAAATGATTCCCACTTAGACTTTTGGTTTGAGTAGGACCAAACAAAGCCATATGGATCAACTCCAAGGGACGTGATGTCACGATATCCTTAATTGTCTTGAAAGAGGACTTGGTTTGTTTCCCAAGTTGCCACGCGTCACAAACGCGGTCCTTTTCAAAGTTCAAGCAAGGAATACCCTTCACCATTTCTTTGTTGTTTAACCTAGATAGATGGTCAAAAGAAATGTGGCCTAATCTTCTATGCCACAACCAAGAGTCATCATCGAGGGCTTTCAAACAAGTGATATTGCAAGACATATTAGACAAATCAATCATGTATATATTGCTTTCACGAAAACTGAAAAATATACATGTGTTGGATAGTCTATCATTAACTTTACAAGCTAAATTATCAAAAACAACATCAAAACCTTTATCACAAAGTTGACTAACACTTAAGAGATTATGCTTGAGGCCATCAACTAAAACAACATTTTCTATTAAAGGGATGTACCAAGTTTGACATTACTAATACCGATGATTTTACCCTTGGTATCATCTCCGAAGGTGACGGTGCCACCTTCATGGTATCTTGATAGGGTTGCAAAGTTATTGATATCCCAAGTCATGTGCCTTGAGCAACCACTATCAAGATACTACAATCCTTTACGTCATTGTGCCTTGGAAATACCTACATCATTTAACAAATTTATTGACTTTGGTACCCAAATTTTCTTGGGTCCTTGAAAGTTAGTATTTCGAAGCCAAACATTATGATGAGATGCATTAAGTCTATCATAGCAAAACTTAACTAAGTGACCTTTATGGCCACAAAAGTGCATGAAAATACCTTCCCATACATGAATGCATGATGTGTGTGTGGAGGGTGAGCATGTTTGGGGGGTTTGGCATGATGTAAATGTTGTGATTTATGAACATGAGCGTGCATAACATGGGGTTGTTTCTTAGGGGCTTGTTTCTTAGGAAACATAGTCTCAAGCCTATTAGTCTCAAGCCTATTCTTATCAAATTCACACTTTTTCAAAACAACTCCTAAAGAATCAATTTTCTCTTTTAGCATAGAAATCTCATTGTCATTAACTTGTGGATACTTACCCTTGCAAGAAATCTTATAGTTATTAAAATCTTTTTGGTGGAAACTAAAGTAGAAGATAATTCATCTTTTTCTTTAGTAAGAGTAAAAACATGATGATTAAGAGACTCATTTTCCTTTTCATATTTAAATATTTTTTCTTAAGAACATCATAGTTATGTGAGAGTTCTACAAATGCTTCTCCTAATTCATCCATGGAAAGCTCATCATCAAAAGAGGTGGAAGGGGTTACCTTGCTTGTGCTTTCATTAGCCATGAAGCACATGTTGGCGGTGTCAACTTCTTCCTCGGATTCACTCTCAGAATCCCATGTAGCCTTTATGCTTTCTTCTTGTAAGGCTTCTTGGAGGTGGAAGGCTTGACTTTATCCAGGCATTCCGCAACAATATGACCCGGTTTTTGGCAATTGAAGCAAATAATTTTCCTCTCTTCTTTGCCTCCTTGCCATCTCCTTCTACCTTGAAACTTTGCCTTGTTATATATCCTCCGAACGTTCTTAACAAGAAGTGAGAGCTCTTCGTCATCTTCTTCTTCATCGTCTTCGTCGGAGTATGAGGATTGACTCTTGAATGCAATAGCTTTCTTCTTGGAGGGGCCATTTCTTCTCTTGCTTTTCTTTCCATCTCATGGGTCTTGATGTTCCCAATGAGACCTATAAGCTCCATCTCCTCCTTGTCGTTGAGTTCCTTCAAGGTAGTTGCTTTGACTTCCCATGAAGGAGGAAGAGCCCGGATGATCTTCCTTACTCTTTGGTCGTTGTCAATACCATCACCTAGAGAAGAAAGTCCATTAATAATCTTGGTAAATCTAGTAACCATATCATCTATGGTTTCATTTTCATTCATAGAAAAATTCTCATATTGGGACCGAAGAAGGTCTATCTTAGCCCTCTTCACTTGTGAGGTCCCCTCATGTGTAATAAGAAAATGTGACCAAATTTCAAATGCGGATTTACAATGTATTACTCTAACAATATCATAATCATTAAGTGCTTGAAGTAATGCATAGTATGCTCTAGAGTTAGCATCAAATTCTTTGGTCTCAATTTCGGACCAAGTGGACTCATCACCGTGGTGCACTAAATAGTTTGGTCACGGCCTTTGCAACCCGGCTTCTTAGGGATTGCAAGAATACGGTCATCTTAACCTTCCATATGGGAAAGTTAAGGCCATCAAACTTTGGGGGGTCTTAATTCCATCGGCCATTTTTAAGGCCTGTTTGGTTAAGGGTGGAAGTGAGGAAGTGATAAATTGAAGAAGTGGTAATAATTCCCTTTGGAATTTGAGAATTGGTTAATAAGTTTTCTAGTGTTTGGATGTTGTTGAGAAGTGTGGTATGGAAAATGTTTTGTCTTTTTCGGTGTTTGGATGGTAATGTGTAAGTGGAATTGGAAAAGTTGACCACAAAGTTGACCATAAAATAATATTAAAATAAAAATTAATTATGAAAATAAAATAGACTGTAATTAGAATACAAGTGAGATTTACATGATCAAAAATTAACTGTTTTGTGCTACAACTTATTACAAATGAGATTTACATGACCACAAAATTAACTGTAGCATTCTGGAAGTGAGAAAATGATTGTGCAAAGAGAAAAGAGAAAAGGAAAAGGGTTTTTCTTATTTTCCTTTTCCGGTGTTTGGATGGATAGGGAAGTGAGCAATTATACTTCCCTATTTCCTTACTTCCGCCCACTTCCTTGCAACCAAACAGCCCCTAAGTGAAAAAGTATGAAAAAGATGAAGTGATTAGCAAATAGAGGATCTCTCTAAGGTTGTTAAGCCAAGAGCCTAGAGACCAAGACTGTGATACCAATTGAAAACACCTAGAGGGGGTGAATAGGTGAAAATGCTAATCTAACAATTTTTAAAAATAAGTATGAATGAATGATGCAACGATCACTCAAAACAAGACTAAGAGCCGAGTACCCGGTGAAGGGTTCTGAACTCCTTCCTCGTGATTCCTCTAGATATGAGTTTGAGGTGCGTATTGCAATCTTGTTGTATGAGTAATGATCGACAATGAGGTAAGAAATGAATTTGAAGCAATAATGAAATGCACACAAGATATATCACAAGGTATGAAAGAATAGCAATAACACAAGCAAGAAAGTAAGAGCAATAGAGAGCAAAGAGAAAATCAATCGCAAACACAAGTATTTGTTTCGAGGTTCGAGCCACCGCTCTACTCCCCGCCTTCACTGCCGTGAAGGGTTTCCACTATCCACTGAGAACTTTACAAGGTCTACCGAAGACCGGAGTACCAAACTCCACCACTTACAAACCTCTACCGAAGAGGTATCTCAACAAGAACAAGAAGAAGGAACAAGTAGCCAAGTGATCACCAAAAGGATCACAACTTCTTACAAACTTTCTCTTTACAACTTCCTTATAGAATGAGGATGAGAATTTTGGCTCTAGAAGTGTAGTGAGAAAAACAAACTCAGTAGTAAATGAAACTTGCTTGAGAACACAACTGAAAAATAATAGCCAAGAATGCAAGAGAGAATTGAGAGCTTTGAAACATTTTCTTTCTTTTGAAAACTTGTAAACTAGGGGTTTTTCTTAGTGTCTATGCAAGATACCTATTTACTCTATTTATAGGGAGAGGAAGGGATTAAACACATGTTAATTAAGCTCATTTGATCCCAAAATAATCCCAAAAACTCAAGAAGTTCTGCCAAAAAACAGATCCAAAAACAGATTTCAGAAAATCACCAAAGAGGAAAGAGCCGTTGGGCTCTGGCAGGCTTGGCGGTCGACCGTCCCGGTCGGCCGTCAGCCCTGCTGGCATATAACCGTTGGGCTCGGGTCGACCGGTCGGCCGCCCGACAAAAAACAGAGAGCAGAAACTTTTGGTCGGTTGACCGTTCGGCCGACCGATAAAAACAGTAAGCAATATGTTTTCTGCCGGTCGCCCGGTCGGTCGGCCGTCGGACGTGCACAGGGGTGCACGTCCTGACACAGGATCCGGTCGGCCGGTCCGGTCGGCCGGTCCAGCCTGAAACAGAAAATAGAGAGGAATTTTTGGACTTTGAAAAATTTTCAAAAAAAATTTTGTAGGAAATTTTACTAAGTATCATGCTCGAAAGATAGAAATACATGATATAAACAAGATATAAAATTTGTAAACATTGAATCATGTATAGAGACCAAGGCATGAACTTTAAACAAAACATCAAAACTAAAAACTGTATTTTTGGAAAATGTGTGTGTGTGTCCTAGAGCCAATATTCTACAACCTCAAACTTTAACAAACTATTTCTTACATTTGTTCTAATTGACTACAAGGTCTTCAAGTGGGCTTCTCCATATGTGATCTTGCAAAGCTTGATACTTGAGCCCGAAATGAGATGACTTGAGTAAAAACACCTTCCTTTAGGGAAGAATGCTCCTAGAATCATTAGAACCCTGAAACAACTGAAACAACAAACATGATTAGTACAAATAATTCTATATGTTTTGTGATCATCAAAACACACTAAAACGGGTGATTGTAACCTTGGGCCAACATCTTTTTCTTTCCTTTTCTACCCTGATTCTCAATCTCTCTCTCTCTCTATCTTTCTCTCTTTATGAATCCAAACACAGTTATAGCCCATTAATCAATAACCCAAAATCTTATAAACCCACTACCTATTAACCCAAACCCACACCTAAAAACTCATAAACCCAAACCCATTTACCTAATATTTATTTAAGTTTATTAGATTTGGTTAGTGGATTTAAACCTGACCCACTGGCAACCCAAATTAGCATCCTAAACTTAATAAAGGTAAAATTATATAAAACCCCATGCAATGTAAAACTTATTACATTTTAATATTGTTCAACTACAAATCTAACCCATTTCAATGCCTTAAATGTTCGGGCGATATCTGGAGCATCTGGTGTCCGATTTGAATGATTCTTGAACCGTTGTGATTGTAGAAAATGAGCTTCGTCCTTTTAATAGCTATGTGAGTATTTTTGTAGCGTCCCAATCCTATGGTAAGGGAACGGAACAACGATGTACATACGCAGGGTGAAAATACCCTTACGTACATACGCTAAGCCTCAGTATAGAAAATAAACACAATATACAATAATTTCAGCATTAAATAAGTACAAGAATACCTACAAAAGGGGTCAGTAATCATGATAGATATGAAATAAGATAAACATGAAAATAAAAACAATAATAAAGATACTTATGAATCGAAAAGTGTGATGGTCTCAAGATAATATCTCGAAAAATATCAGACGCGAAGGATCCACTCCAATTAGTCGATCACAAGTAGCTCTAACAATGTTCTAAAAAAGGAGAGGCACTTCGTTCCTCGAGCTGCCTTGGGGTCGGGTAAACTGAACCAGATCTTGGGGTCTTTGCCTTCCGGTTCAGAATATCCTTCCTTGCTTGGTGAACCAATCCTTCCCTTTCGGTTAATCATATCGAGCTAAGCGAAAAAGGAGTGAGTTGGATAACTCTGCTCCCCCAGGCGGAGTCTTTCACGAGCTGGACTCGAACCGGCGCTTCCTGATCCATGAGACCAAGCGAACTACCAAACTTCCGATCGTGATTTTAAAGTAGAGTCAGTTATGAAATCTCTAAGCTCTAGCCAGGGCACGCAAATCTAGGATCAATAGAAAGCGACCTAGTGAGTGACAAAATGAGAGAAGCAGTGATATACTATAATAGTATTTACAATTACGATAATATATAATATATGATTCAATAACAGTGATACAATTATGTCGTATTAACAATCAGTGTAAACAATAGAAGGCTACAATGGCACCACAAGAGTGTAATACCTAGCACACATGTTATAACGGTGGTACTTTATAATAATGTACAATATATATTTTATAAAATATGAGTTACAAAAGGAAAATATTAATGATGTCATGGGTTCAATTAACTTTATATTATTATGTCATTTACATGATTTTATTTTCTATATGGGTTACCTGATATAGTATTTAGTGAGATAATAATAATAATATCAATTTGTTCACATAACATGCACCAATTTTACTTATTGTATATATATCGTTTAAACTAATAATAACAATAGCATGAGGGGATCGTGGTTACTATAAACATGTCTACATGAAGTGCGCAGAATAACCATGTACAATAATAATGTGTCTACAGAAAATACATAAAATGTAGAGTATTTGTGTACATGAATATTGTATCTCCACCTGAAGTATAGAAGTATCAAGAAGTGTAATATGATATACATGTGACATGACGGTGAACGAGATACCTGGATATGTAATAATTATAACAGACAATAATTTACATGTATCGAGCAAGTAATGTTATTTATACAATAATAACAATCAGTGTCACCTGATATTTTAATCAATTTCTTCCAGTGTCCCATACCACCTGCAGTTCATAACTGAGCCTGTATACTGGTCAAGCCCATCTGGACATTGCATATGGGTACCAGATCCAACGAGCAAGTGACCAAATAACAAGCCTTCCTGATGTCACTATTATTTGTGCGATTTTATTAAGTTAATTGGAAATTCAATGGTTAAGGAGCTCTAATCAGGTGGATATATTATGTGCACACTCGGGATCATGGCCTTAAACAGACCCTTGGCTGCTGAGACCAGAGCCAACCCACTAAGGTTGAATAAGTAACGAGAAATGGGAGCTCAATGAGCTATAACAAACGGTAGCGGCACTATTCTATCCTCTGCAATGGGATAATATTTGATTCAGACATTCACCCGATAAGATCTAGTCAACCGTCAAGTCTCCCTCAACCCCATATATATTTATCATAAATGAATTACACAGTATGTCAGGAATAATAATAGTGCATGATACATGTAACAAGATAACTAGACATGAATTATGTCGATATCATTAAATAGGATAACAGGAAACAGGAAACATGAGATGTGGGATTTAATAGGTAGCTCCCACCACACATCGGATATTAATAGCTAACATGTCCAGTAATAATATATATATAATATCAGTAACAGAAACAATCATGTAATGGGAATACAAGAATATCCATGTGGCAATAATCCATGTAATATGAACAGTGATTTGCGCAACAGAAAACCAGAAACAATCAAAGCATATAACGATGAATCTATGTAATAGTGATATATGAACATGATCTAACTATGTACAGCATATTCATGTAGTGATGATAGAAATATTGAATTGACAGTATTCAGTGAAATAGTGTGTCCGTATATCAGTGGGACATGAATAAGAAATAATAGTATCATGTGTAACAGTGATACATGTATATAAAATAACAGTGTTCAGTGTAACAAGTATTTATATGAAATACTATGTCTAATGTACTGGAATGTTCGTGTAACCCTGATACATGTTCATATAATAACAGTGTCCATAATCATGACAACTCACACTCATACAGCATCGAATATATTTGTGATTTAGTAACAGTGAAAATGGTCAGTGTGATAAATATTACAGGAACATGTGTCAGCAAATATATAAACATGATGTTTCATTATTATTATTATGATCGATATCATAAATAATTTATATATTTTCTATTTTTAAACTCTTCACAACCATTTTAATAATTGTTAATTTAGTACTTTAAAATATTTTTATCAATAATCTAATAATCGCTTATTACAAATAAATAACTAATCTTTTATGTATTTTATATTAAAGCAAGAAACAAAATAAATTATTATTTTATCATTTATATTCAAATAGCTAACTTGCATATTCTAATTACAGTGATATACCAATAATTATATTTTATTAAATATTATTTATAATGATGTATTAATAGTCACGATTTATAAAATAAAGTAATCAATTATTTTTATTTTTGATTATTAAATATAATTTATAAAATACACTCACATGGCTATTACAAGGACGTAGCTTATTTTTTAACGATTGCAACAACTCCAGAATCGTCCAATTCGGAGTCTGGATGCTCAAGATATCACCCGAACACTAAAATCATAACAAATAGGTTAAATATGCAGTACTAATATTTAAATTGTAAATACTCTAAATGGCCGGAGGGTTATGTAAATTACCTTTCATAAAGATCGGGTTGGATTGCTAGTGGGTCGGGTTTAGATCCAATAACATGACCCAACTAACTAAAATGAATATGGGTAATGGTTTAACGAGTTGGGTTTATTGAGTTTGGGTTTATATCCATTAAGAGAGGGAGAGAGAGAAGAGGGGGGCAGGGCAAGGGCAAGCCGCGGTGGCCCGGGCTATGGGCAGCGCTGGCCGCGGCGGTGGTCGGCCGATCGCCGACGGCTGTCTGGCCGCCGACCACGCCAGAGAGAGGGGAATGAGAGATGAGAGAGAAAAAGAAAGAAGGGAGAAAAGAAAGAGAGAAAGAAAGAGATGAAGAGAGAGCAAGGTTGGCAGCGGTGGTTCGCAGTGGCCGCGTGGTGGCGCGGGTGTGGTGACCCACCGGTGATGATAATGGCATCCACAGTGCCGCCAACGGTCAGGGAAGAGAAAGAGAGGGAGAATGGGTAAAAGAAATAGAAAGAGAAGAGAGAAGAGGAGAAGAAGGAGAAAGAGAAGTGAAGAGGCAAGGGGTGGCTCGGTTAGGGGCAATACGGTAGCCGATGGTAGTCCTGGCCACCGGTCAGCATGAGCAGAGAAAAAGGAAGGGAGTTGGTGAGCAATTGTGAAGAGGGAAAGGAAAAAGAGAGTGAGTGTTTAGAGAGAGAATTAGAAAGAGCGGAAGAGATAAAGAGAGAGAGAGAGAGTCAGGAGAGATAAAGAAAGAGAGAGAAAAGAGGAGAGATTTATAGTGAGAGAGAGTCGGTAATGGGCTAGCTTACGGGAAGAAAGAAAAAGATTAGGGGGTGAAGAAATTAAAATAATGAATTTAATATTATTTAATTAAGTTTTAATAAGGTCAATTTTGACTAGCTCTGAACGGTTCCCAAAAATTTTATAAAATAGCAATATTATTCGAAGAAACAATGTAAAACTATATTCAAGAAATTCAGTCTAGTTTACAAATTAAAAATCTTAAATCAATCAGTGAGATCCGTCGACACCGTTTGACCAGATTTCCAATTAATTCAGAAAAACTCTAAAAAATGTTAAAATAAAAAATATGATTTTGAAAAATAATATGGAAGCAGATTCCAAAACTCAACTCCATTTGAGAATTAAAATCTTAAAGTCGATTGTCGGTACGGTCGACACCGATTCGGAGATTTTTCAAAATAATCCAAAAGATTCCAAATAATTCTAAAAAATACAAAACATTAGGAAATAATATCTGGAAGTGAAACGGTTTAGTCTGACTATCAGGAGGTCAAATCAATTTATAAATCATATCGAGAACTGATACTGTGATGCGTACATCTAGGCTCAAGGGGTTGCACTTCTCCCCACCTTATAAAAAAATTTCGGCCTCACAATTTTAATTCAAGTGGGAGAACCATAATTACAGTTCTTGGACCAGGATGTTATGGGCCACGATGCTTCTGCTGTGCCACTGTGATATCTATATCAAACTCCAAACTGGGTGAATAATATCAGATATAAAAAAATAAGAAAAGAATCAAGGTTATGAAGAAGTGATTAGAAAATAATATATTTAGAGTGATATGTGAAATTATGGAATTTTAGGAGACAAGAAATGGATTGTCAACAGAATGAGATATTCTCGTACTCTTAGCTAAAATCCTGAAATTCATATGCAAATTAGTTCTAATCTGAATCTAGTTGTACTGTTGGTTAGAACCCGAGTATTGATTAAGGTGGTTACCCCCATTACGTGTGAACCTAGGCTCTGATACTAATCTATAACGCATCAATCCCGCAGATATGGGAATGCTGTGGCGACATACATACGCAGGACAAAATACCCTCATGTACGTATACTAAGCCTCAATACAGGAAATAAACACAATATACACAATAATTTTAGCATTAAATAAATATAAGAATACCTGCAAAAGGGGTCAATCATCATGATAGATATGAAAATAGAATAAATATGAAAATAGAAATAAATAACAAAAATACCTATGAATCAGAAAAAATGGCAGTCTCAAGAAATATCTCGAAAAATGTCAGATGCTACGAATTCTCTGAGCTCTAACCTCAGCACGCATACCATGGGTCAACAGAAAGTGACCAAGTGAGTGGTAAAATGAGGAAAGCAATAAAATATACTATAATAGTATTTACAATTACGAAAATATATAATATATAATTCAATAACAGTGATACAATTATATCGTATTACAATCAGTGTAAAAAATAAAGGCTATAATAGCACCATAAGAGTGTTAATACCTAGCATTTATTAACGATGTTACTTTTACAATAATGTACAATATATATTTTATAAAATATGACTTACAAAAGGAAAATATTAATGATGTCCAGTATTCAATTAACTTTCTATTATTTTATCATTTACATGATTTTATTATCTATATTGGGTTATCTGATACAATATTTAGTGAGATAATAATAATATCAATTTATTTATGTAACATGTACCAATTTTACTTATTGTATATGTATATTTAAATTAATAATAACAATAGCATGATGGGATCGTGGTTACTATGAACATGTCTATTTGAAGTACGCAGAATAACCATGTATAGTAATAGTGTGTCTATAGGGAATATATAGATTGCAGAGTATTCGTGTATATGAATAGTGTGTCTTCACCTGAAGTGTAACAAGTATCAGGAAGTGTAATATGATATACATGTGACATGATGGTGAACAAGATACCTGAAAGTATAACAAGTATAAAAGGACAATAATATACATGTATCGAGCAAGTCACGTGATTTATACAATAATAACAATCAGTATCACATGATATTTTAATCAATCTCTTTTAGTGTCCCATACCACTGGTAGT